>LYUA01000005.1:164394-177138 GCA_002093875.1 Calopteryx splendens
ATCCTCCAATGACTACCAACCCGAAAGCATTCGTCATTTATCTCCCCCTGCCCCCCAAACCCCATCACCTTCCTCCTCTTTGCCTAATACTCTCCTAAACCCTCCCAACCCCCCTCCAAATTTCCAACCCACTCGAATCGTCGGCGTCCCCCCCAACGTCCCCCGCCCATTCCACCCGACTCCTCCTCAAAAACCCTCCTCCGTGCGCGCTATCATCCTCCCTGAGCTATCCCCAAAGTGACAAATTGGTCTGCACTCCGCCGGGAGAATTCCAAGCGATGAAACAGGACCCTCAATTGCAAAAGGGAGAAGACGCGTGCGGGGGGATGGGAGGATATGGCACCTCTCTCCCTCTCTTTCTCTGTGGACCCGAATCGTGAGGCCCTTTGCAAGCCTCCAAGCTCCTTAAAAGAAAATTGCCACGAAACTTCTTTCCTCTATCTCTCCTATCCTCCCCCGAGAGAAAGGAGCGCGACAGAGAGTGAGAGTGTGGGAGAGGGTGAAGAAAAGAGTGATAGAGAGAGAAACAGTATTCTTTTGAAAAAATCCTCATCTGTATTCCGGGTCTGAGCCGACGGACATTTATCATGCTTAGGCTTATTAAGTCTTGGGCTTATTTAGCCAGCTAAAAAAAATATTTAAGCGCTTAATTTACCGTTTCGCTGTGCCTTACACGGAATCGAGGTGGCCTGGCCCGACGCCATGAGCCTTCGCAATTCATATCAGAAACTTTCGACCAGTGTCCGATTATTTTGAGCGAGGCTGAGGACTGTCTGTTCGTTGTGACTCGCTTGGGCTGGGACCGTGGGAGTTACAAGCAATCAATTTGGCATTGGAGAAGTTTCTTACTAATAACTGGGTGTTGGATGAAGTTTCGTTGCTTTTGTAGCAATATTGGAGCCTGGCTGTCCAACGCACATGCCGCAGAAACTAGCTCAGTACGCTTGGCGAGCTTAAGGCGGGCACCACCGCTCTTACTTCCTCATTGGAGAAAGAGTGGGTGGAAGATTCGAGCGGATCCAACCTTATTTAGAAAAGCTGCCAATGAATTTTTACTTGACAGTTTTCTGTGTAACTGGAATGTCAAGCGAAAAGTAAGACATTTCGGACGTCATAGGTATTTCAAGGCCCATTACAAATGGGTAAGTTTCAAGTTGGAAGTTCTGATGGTCTCATCTACTTCTCTAATTTCCCCTTTCGCTTGTTAATATCCAATTCTCATAGCAATATATTTACTTTACGGAAAATCCAAGTGAAGTCTGTACCTTAATGCTTTTACAAAAACAGTTTTTGGAAACCTTGGTAAGGAGAAAAATCGGAGGAAAACTGAAGCAGAGACCATATTAATAGGCCTACTTATTATTAGCTCCCATGCTTTTATATTAAATATTTCCAGTTTCATAGTATAAAGAGTTTCAGTGAAGACTCCCTCGTTCCTATAGCTACTATCGTTATAATTTAATGGGACGCAGACGTCAGAGTTGAAATGGATAGACTTTTTGAAAACTAATGAAAAACTCTTTGGTGTTTGAAAACAAAATTGCCCTGGTACCGCTGTGTTCTCTATTTTCCCCAATTTATTAATTGTTTTAATTTTGATACATTGTTCCATCATTTAGGGAACATTTAGGGTTTGGAGTTGATGAAATATTTAGAAATTGTAGTCCTGGGGTAATTTTTTCTCTTTATTTATTCATTCGGAAAAAATGAAATTAATTTTCAACTCGGTTTAGAGATATTGCTGAATTTAATTGAGAAAAAAAATATTTTTTGGGAATAGCAATGTATTTCACCCAGTAGGAACTCCCCTCATTCTTTTCCAAGGTGTAATTTTCTTGTTTTTGTGGAATTGACAACATAAATTAGCCATAGGATCTCGATGAAAACATAACCCCATTATTTGCCGTTAGAAAAAACGAACCGTAAATTCGCTTGAAATAGTTGCTGATCTAGCGTTTGCATTATTAACTTCCATGTTCTTTGAATAAATAAGACTTTATTAGTCAAACTGTGTCTCCTTTAAATTGGATTATTGTGCCAAATCATTGGGAGGACCAGCCAGGTTAAACAGTTTATGTCTGATCCTAACCAATCTGCTTTGCCTAGTGAGAAATAGACCCTTCAACATTCCGTAGGTCTGAGTTTTAATTCAGATTCTGCCATGGATGTACTGCTGCAAGCAGTATTTAACTGTGATTGTAGTACCTGGCAACTTGTAGAAGTTTCGATAGCCCAATTACCACGTCCGCTATCACTTTCAAAGCTTTTAAAATACTTTTAATTTTGCCGGAAAAATCAATGAACCACAACACGCATGTTCAAAATGTTATTAATGACTATAATTTTTTCATAACTTCAAATCGCACTTAATATAACTCACCCACTATTTGCATGCCCAATATTCACAAATGTTCCGTAATATTTTTTCCTAAAATGAGGATTGATCTTTTATAGCAGTAGTAGTGCATCAGTGCAAAACATCGTTTTCTGGTCCAACCAAGAGACTTTACGTATCTACTTGAGAACTCACACTTTAAAATTCGAATCTGTGCCTTCAAGAGCATATATTCTCTGATTATTGCGCATTAATTTAATTATTCATAGAAATAGGTGCTATCGCAAATTGCGCTATCAATGGCTCATATTATTTGGCTAATTTCCGATATAAAAGTCATTTCTGCCCTAGAAATACATTTCTTTTCTAATATTTTTTTCATTTTTCATTTTAAAAAAAGTGAGTTTTTCATTTTAAATTGAATTTTGATACAGAGGTCAATAGAATTAAAATTGATTTAATTAGATTTCATTTCCTTTGCTTTCCTTTCCATTCATCCTACTTTACATTTAAAACCTCCATATCCTTGAGGTGGTATTGGGTTCGACAGTGTCTGTCTTCTAAGAATTACTCTCTTAAAATATATTAATCAGATGGTTAGCGAATGGAATATTTCTGCAGTTCCTCTACTTCTAAAACTGAAGAACGAAACATATATTTAGTAGAATTTGTAGCATTGAATACATCCCGTTGGCTTAGATTCGTTATAACTGCATATATTTATACATTTTGCTCTAATTTATTCTTGTGAAAGAACTTGAGTAAGATGAAAGCGCAAGAGTTAAGTTATTAATTTTCAACGCCTTATAAACTATATATAAATATAATATATCGGTTGCCGGAACGTTTCGCTGATAATTCAGAATATCAATTGTTTAATTAGTTTGTTAACTACAAGTCCAACCAATTAAGTTTTAATCTCTTGGCAGTGGAAAAGGTATCCAATTTTCGAGGACGGTATAAAACCGCCGAGAGCCTTTGAGCGCCGAACGTACCCAGTGATGTAACGGAAACACAAATCAATGTTGACTCGAGGCGCCATTGGAAAATTGGATTTTCAGTTCTCATACTCGGCAAAGAAATGGCGGACTCAAGATTCGTAAGCATGAATGCTTATTTTTCTATTGGTGCGTGTTCAATAGCCTGGACTACAAAGGCACGTGCTCTTAACGGTTTCTCCGTCAATTAAATTTTCTCTCTTGTTAAGGAGGCACGTAGGAAATATAGGCGATTGACTCCCACACAGATATGTCCGTCGTTCATCGGAATTTTCTAATTAATATATCCTATGATATAGGGGCTAACCAAATGTTTCGTCACACCTTCTCAATAAGCTGCACTGTATTTTATGGGAATTTCCCTCTTAGTAATCATTCCATCGTTCGTATCATGTGCAGATTACGCCAAAATACTGCATGACTCACCTTCGTGTGCTCCTTTGGACTAAAATACGCGTTTTCGCCGTTTTTTTATTGACGTGGAAGCTCAGGTTTCAATGTTGATAATTACTGTAGGGTGCTAACAAACGAAATGGGTTTGACGCTTATTTGTTGCTCTTAGTTTTTGTGTTCCGTCATCCCATTTCATGTGAAAGACAATAGCTTTCTTGAGAACATACGTCGTCACTTGTAAAGTGCCATTGAAAAGAGGAACATTTGAGCTATGGGTATATTACATAGTGGAAACTCATCATAATTTTAACCATGAAGGGTGTTAAGGTGTCTTCCCTAATGCCGATAGTAATTACAATGCAGTTGGAATGCATTGAGTACTTCATAAATAGCTACGACTTATGACAAGTATTTCTTGTCATAGTCCCTTAATTTTTATATATCCTTGTCATTTAATACCTAATTATATTTATATTCTTCATTTTTGTCTGTTATTACATGGATCGAATTTATTTCCTATATCACTTCAAAGCTTTATCAAAGTAAATTTGTTGAAAAATATTATCTTTATATAATTTGAATCGCTCAATATGTATTTACTTTGTATTATGATAAGAAAATATCCATGTTTTAGCTGACCAAGGACGTGCTTTGAAAGGGGTCAATATTTTCCTTTATACAATGCACACTAATTTCGTTGTCATGTGTCGCTGAAATGACAGTAGCATCAAACGACATGTCTTGTGAAGCTAGCCTACATATTTTCTATTCATTTCGACGTGTAATCCTTAGCGTTTCTATCTTCATGCACCCAAGTATTAAATCTCTATTTTAATCGCATGAGTGTCACCACCGTGATGAATCATTTTTCGTTCGTGATGATTTCACATTATTCACTCGCCGGCGTTCGCGGATGGTAAACTGATTTTTTTGAACCACGGAATTTTGAAGTTGAATATTCCATCGGGAATTTTTTAATATTTTTCTAGTATTGTGAACTGTAATTATTCAAATCGAAATTTTATTCGAGCGTGATCTGAAGATTTGTTGGATAAGGAAATTCGAACACGAGCTATCAGACTTTCCAAGGTAATTCGGTCTTGTTTTGGATAATGTTCACAATGGTTTAACCCCATATTAGTTTCTACTCATGACAGCATAGACATTACATTTATAATACTTCACCTGGAGGATTTGACAGAAACGGGTGATCAACAGTTGGGAGCAGCCGTTCTAACCTTGGTAGCTTATTTTCCATCGGGGTCACGTGAATAGTTAAATTTTCACGATAAAAATCGTCGTGTATTTTGCCAAACGCAAATACCCTTGCAAAAATTCAAAAAGTTGAAATATTTTATGAGTTAAACAAAATCAGAACTCTTTTCACTGGCTTAAGTATTTCCAAAATGTTGACTATACTTTTTTTAGCAATTCGAAATGGGCAATAGACTAGCCATCGGCAGACCTTATTAAGTATCCCTCTATTTATTGGGAATAGCTTTGTTCCGAGATGTGGAGGAAACACGTGGAAATTCCACTCCTTATATGCCGTCCGCTCCTTATTGGACTCCGTCTAGTTAAGATATCTTATACCGTATTCAACATCTGGATTTATCTCTCGATCTCCTTCTTTTACCGTTATGTTTACCACCTTGCCCTGCGTCAGCATGAAAGTGAAAGGCCTCACCTTAAACTTCGAGTTACCTTTTTTTTCAATTTCTCTTCGACTGGAACATGGAGTTACAGTTCTCCATCCCTAACGGTTTTCAAGGTCGTCGGCCTTTCCAGATCTGCTGATCTCAAGGTGCGCTGAAAAGAATGAATCCGATTCCTGCTTAGCGCGTAGGCCGTCTGTTAGGATGTTAATGCCGCAGGTTAGCATGTTAATGCTCACTTTTTTTCGTTTATCCTATTCGTGTTAAAATGCTTTCAACTTCTTCAAAACGCTCTTAAAACTTGGTTATATCATTCATATCCGTTTATTTTATCCCCATTGACTTTTAAATTGGTCAAGATGACATTTCTTCAAAATTACTCATTTGTGAGTACCTATTACATTTTAATGATTTTGCATTTCGATTTAGCAGAAGATTAATTTTATGAATTTTATGATTGTTTTTTGTTAAATGCTTTTTGATTATGAAGTATCACTTGGAAAACCAGTGTTAATTTGCGCCAAAATTGTAGATTATGACGAAGCGTATTATTTTTCTCAAAAAAAATGTTCCCTAAAAACCTTCTTCGCTAAAATATGACATCGTTTTTTTGTCAAATAACTGTATACAAACTTTAAATAAACCGCTAGAGGAACTTTTGCAACTTAAATTTATTTACTTTGAATACCGTGTCTAGGCAGATGAAATAGCTTGTGGAATTTAATGTCAACGTTCAAAATCTTGGCATGGTGTGAAATGGTTAGACTAACTAATATTGATGGATGGTATATTTAGGAATGGATACGATTTGAACACAATGAAGCATAATTAGACGCTTACTTCCTGATTTAAATACAGTTATTAAAGACTGATTTCATTCGGCAATATGGAAGTATGTCTACCATCGAAAGAACCTTGGTATACAATATCACTTATAACCTTGTAACTTATATAGATTTAACTTGGATCGTAATTGATAACTACCAAATATTTATTTTTCATGATGCTGAAATGAGCAAACAATAACATTTTGGAGAAATTACATAATACTTAGGAGCAGCCTTGAAGTATTTTATGGAATCTAATTAAAAATATTTTCATAGGAAACCAAGATGGCAATTGTCTAAAAGAGTGGTATTAAGAATAAATAATTTTGATAAATATTAACTAATTTTAATGCTCTATTATGCAGGAAGACGTTCACTCCCAAACAGAAAAATTATATCGGGATAAAATAATGGATGCGACCAGTATTTAATTTTTTTAAATCAGTTAATGAAACCCTCTCCGATTTCTAGTGCCACTCTACCATCCGATGTTTTGTTTTTTTTGCTGTTGTAAGTTCTGCATGCGAATGATTAAGCGGCAAATGCATTAAATCAATATATTTCCGACTTCTTATTGACATAGAAAAAATATGGGATCGTAAAGCTCTTGTGGCTTTTGTCTGGTTAGTGTGTGGTAGATTGAGACTATAAGCGGTAGTCATATTTTTAAAGTGTTTTTTTCGTCGATTCACAAATTTTTTACCTTTAATTACTTACGATTCTAAGCTGTTTAAATGTATTGCTTGGTTAACGGGTTTTTGCTATGACTTTGTAAAATACGGAGAATCAACATGGCATTTACGAAAACTTGAAAGAAAAAACGACTGCGGGAAACGCTGGTGACACGGAGTTCATCTCAATGGCCTCGGGCAATGCTCTCGACACCGACTTCAACGGAAAAAAAAATTAATTACTTAACTTGGTTATGAATCGGAATAGATATATTTCTGTTGCGCTTATGCGCTCTCTCACTCATCATTCATTGCCGTCGAAAATAACGAAAGTGGGGCACAGTTCGGTACCATTCTCTCGCTTCGCAAAGAAAAGGTCACGATATTCGCATGTTTTTATTCCTTGCGGAGCTCGCTTCACTCGTAATTACGCATAAAAAATGAAACCTAGGAAATACATTTTTATCGTGAAACTTTTGGTACCTAAATATTTTTATTTCCTTTTGCATTATTATCAACGATTGTGATGTTTTTTTTTATTTGACGGCAATGAATTGGATAATATTTGATCGTAGAAACTATACCCGCATATTTACGTACTGCTGCAATTTAGTGAAGTACCTAACCCACTAACTCTCTCATGTCATATGGAAGGCTAATTAGGGCATTGCTATTTTTGCTTTTCGTCAAATTAGGTATTCGTGAATGAAATATTTGCTCAGATGCTATGAGGATGTTAACATTTTGATGCCTTTATTCATAACAACACAAACCACACCTCACCTCATCTAACAACAACAAGGACAACCTCACCTAATAATCCAAGCACGATTTCCTCGTTAATGAGACTTTTAAGACACCTTGTCAAACCACTCTTTAAGGCTTGATCTCCACCATAAGCCATCTTTCGGTTGATTACTGTGAATTGGTGAGACAAGGATTTAATTATATATTTTTAATTAATTCAAGTATATTTTCTTGAACCGTGAATGGAAAACACTTTTTTCGGGATTTACATTGAGTGTTTCGATGTGCACCATGGCGTTTCTTGATATGTAATTCTATTTACTGAATGCATAAATAGTATTACAAAATATTTTAATCGGATTAAATTTTAAGAGATCAAATTTAGGGATGATTTGTTTAGAGAAATTAATGTTTTAATGTTCTTTGCGTAATTTTAAGTTTCCAAATCAATTATGCCAGGTGATATCTCAGATATTAAAACGTTTCTTTAAAGAAGTTTCTAAATTCATTGAGTATTGTTGTAATCAGCGACACTGAGGTTAGTTGAATATATTTGGTAATTTTTGCATTTCAAACTTTTTTTTGTGATCTGCGTACGCACCACCTGACTAGGATTTTGTGGACAACTTCGTTTATTGAATGTTTATAATAATATAAAGAATGGGTCTAGAAAGATGTAATCATTAAATTAAAATTTTCTATTACTTTGATAAATATGATGGCAACGTTGGGAATATAAATGCTAGTGAATATATACCTACTAATTGTTTAGGATTCTATGAAATAACTTCGAAACTTTGGAATGCAGCATATTTGTTGCTTTCAAGGAAAGGAATCACTATCAAACGGTGTAAGAGTATGTAAAGTGATTGCAAATTAGAAGTAATGTGTTGAGTACTATTGAAGTACATTACAAAAAAATCTTATTAAATAATTACGTTAGTTTAGTGAAGCAGTCAATGTGTATTTCCCGTAGTGTATATTTAGCGCAATTCTATTTTTGAATTTTTGTCAGTTTTATTTTTCTTCACATAGAGAACTCTATTTCTTTTTAAATAATAGTTTTATCAATTTATAATATGGTCAATTCATCTTAATGTTCATTAGTATATTTTTGCATGCTCTAAATAAACAATATGATAAGAAAATGGTGAACGTACGTGTTTGTGTATGAAATGTGCGGTAGTGGCAAGGTTTGGCATAGAGCACTTCAAAATCAAGGGGGGGAGGCCTGTATGAGAAAGAAGTGAAAAAAATTATCCAAAATAGTTAAATGAAGTATTTAAGAAATACTCTATAAATTTTTATAGACTTCTTATTCTTTCAGTCCTTGAAACATTCCTTCTTGAAAATTAAGTTTCTAATGTTATAGATTGAAGTAATCTTTTTTACCGGCTTCCCATATTATCTTGAATTACGCTGCGAGTTTTTTGATTGACTGTAATATCATTATTTTGTTTTATCCTTCCATAATAATTCTTATAATATACTTATATGTATAGTATATACATGTATATACAGGTATGAATATAATAACAAATAATTCATGATGATCAAAAGCGAAGTTGCAAGTGATATATGTTAAGTATATTGAGATATAGCATTATTAATCTTTGGCGTCTCTTTGGCGCTAGTGTCTGACGAAAGGCTTCGAAGGGGAGTAAGTGCTGATAATGATCTAATTGCGTATTGTGCACACTACCGGATTACAATACGGCCTATATCTCTGGGAAAATAAATTAGAAGACTTCTCTGTCGGGATGAAAGTAGAACTTGAGTAACACCCAAAAATATCCTGCTCAAAATAAATCAACTCTGTTTGTTTTCAAGTCTACTTCTTGTGTAGAACGACATATGCCACGGTGACCTCGGAATCCTTTCATGAAATTGAATCGGATGGACTTTTATGAAAGCTTTTATCTGTTAAGAAGCGTTTTTTACCTCTCGTAGCCGAAAAATGTTTGAGCATATCTGCATTAGACGATCCGTAAAAACTAAGTCATAAGCAGAATAAGCCATCCCATATGAGTCAGAAATAATGGGGTTCTGTAAGTAACAGTAATTATAATCTTGGTTAAATTCTGCTGAATGATATCGGCCATCCACATTATAGTATATTTTCCCATTAATTGACATAAATAATTCTATAAGAAATTGTAAAAAAAAATCATTAATGTGAAATTTAAAAGGAAAAATTTCCAAATATTTTTTTTCATTTCTGTTGCTAAATTTTATAATATATCCATACTAAATAATATATATTTCATAGGTAAAGTAGCACTTGGCTAAGGATAGATTTTCATTCAGAGGGTATGAGCTAACTTGACCTGAAATTACTCGGGCAATCAAATCGACCGTAAGGTAAATAAATGTTTTTGAAAATCTTAATGCTAAAAAATGGTATCCGTTATCGTTTATCGCGTATTTGATCTACCAAATATTTCATGAAAATGTTAGGAGATAGACTTCTTGTGAAAATATATATTAACAATACATTGCAACCTAGTCACTGTTATAGCTCTAGACGTATTAACAGTTTTTTTTTACATATTTTCCCCTTTCAAAGAATCATATGGCTATCCGGACCGCTAATTAGTTGGTTACTAATCGTATTAATGCAGTAATCATCCTGGTTTGGGCCTTTGGCTTAACCTCATGCCATATATTTTAAAATTATGAAAGCGCAGATGTCCAGGGCAATGAAACCTAATAGGGCGGCGAGGTAAGTCTAGGGAAGCTTTTTGCTACGAAGACTATTTGCACTACGCTTAAAAATTTACGTTTTAATTTTCCTTCACGATCCCGCAAGGAAACCCGTCGGTCTCGGATATTGCTGCTATTTTTAAGGGTTACATATTTTTACATACCATTTGGATTTATTTAGCAGCTTCTAAAGATCTCCCTCAATTTTTTCTCCCTTGTGGATTTAAAAAAATAAACTTATGAGCATACGTAATACTTCGCCGCCTGAAATATTCACTCATTATCGCAAATTTTCACTCCTTCTGGAGAGGTTAAGACTGCCATAAATTCAATGCAAATCCTCTTAAAAACATAAAGAACTAAAGAAAAAGTCACGTACGGAGCAGAATAGTATATTGCGGATTTTCCGCACTACTGCGTGGACAATACTTGTTTAGCTCCGTCACTATTTTAAGAGGGTTTGGAAAAAAATACTCGAGAGGTGTGATGCTCCCAAGGTTTCGTCCCACACGGTGCCCATTCCTATATTTTTTCTCTTAAATCGTATTTTTTATGCCCCTTTAAACCTCCCAGAAGTGTGGACATAAATACGCCCCGCATATCTCCTGCCTTATCTCCTCCGCAGACCTTTCCCCGTCCACTAATGTCTTCTTTTCTCGCGGAACCTTTCTCGCCTTCAACCCTTGCATCTTCCCCCGTACCCCCCTTAGGCCTCTCACTCCATCCCTCACATAAAAACTATACTCGGTCGCACTTTCTCTTGCTTTCAAGAGAAAAGAAAAAGGGATCCTGTTTTCGGTAGTGGTTGATATTATTGTAAAGTGTCCCAATGCATTTAGTGTTTCTCTTCCTTTAAACTTTGAAAAAAAAGGTTTCTGATAATTTTTTATATGTTTGAGCCATTACTATTTCAAACCATTTTCTCGTCAAACTAACGATACTAAAAATATATTTTTTTTAAATCGACACTGAAGCGATCACCATAGATCCAAATATGACGACTCTTAATCTTACCTTCATCCTAGCTGAATTTTATCGATTCATCATTTTTCATATTAATGCTTACATTTTGGATGTAAAAAATATTTTCTTTTAAAATTACCACTCACAAGTGTTGAGATTCGTCCGTCCTAAGGGAAGTCCTCGCCTGTTAATCCAGAGATCGCGGGTATGATTCCTACCTAGGCGGATTTTTCTCCTTTCTTTTTATTCTTTCTTTTTCTCTTTCTTTTTCTTTATTCTTTTATTATTTTTTTAAATTCTTCTTTGGTGTTATACTAGTATTTTTTATTATTTTAAGTTTATTTTAGCAGCCTATTGAACTCTATTTTGTAGAAACCAATTAGAGTTGAAGTAGCTTTTATTAAGTTGATGATTACGTTCGAAATAAACTAAATTCAGCGGATATTTTCCGAAAGGGAGACTGTGATCGATAAAATATAACGATCATCTTACTCTGGACCTCCATTACCCGTTCTAATATTAATCATTGCAATAATGATGGATGAAATTTGTGATCCGTACCGCTTTTGTGTATAAAAAGGAGTTATGTAACTTACAAAAGTTTTGAAAGTTGAAAATTATGCCTGTAACACGAGGGAAGGGAGTCTACCCTACTTTATTATTGATGCCCAATGCTCGGGGCTTAAAATTTCAGAATTAATTGAGGTATTAAGTCAGCTGAATGTTCTCGTCGTTATTGTTGCTTCTAAAACGTGGTTGAGGGCTTCTGAGTTTGCCTTCTTTAGCTTCGGTAACTTTGCGTCTTATCATGAGATCAAATTCTCATGTATAGATGATGGAGGATAAATATTTGCTTAGGATCACTTTTCTAGTGGTTGAATCAGATAAACGGAAAAAAAATCCCTGAATATTGCTGGTAGGGATCGTTCTATAATAATATGTATTAAAAATTTTCCTTTTTAGTGCACTAAAAGCCATGCTTCTTCAAATATGTTGATTTGTGTGACCTAAATTTCAAATTCACTGTTAAAGCAAAATTATTTTTTTATATTGGTCTTCGGTGTATTCAATGTCGACTTTTAGAGGATTCGTTATCATTTCTGTTTACAAAAATCTTTGCATTTTATGCTATTTCTAATTGCAACTCAAAATGAATCAATAATATTCATTATATAATGTAACATTACATTATATATTTAAACTGAAAGTTGAAAACATTATGTAATAATCAACAGCCCTACCCATTGAAAAGAGGAATTTAGCCGTTTCGAAATATTAAAATTAAGTATTCTCAACTGACTGCAGTTCACCGATCGTTATTATAATGATATATAAAAAGTAGAATGTTCACAGCATTATCAAATAAAAACAATTGAGAAAAATAGATTCTTATCAGAAAGGTTTTGAAGGCTAAACAGAAGAATAACTAGAAGAGTCGAATGTGTCTAAGTG
>LYUA01000005.1:202573-216145 GCA_002093875.1 Calopteryx splendens
GTAAATTATGAATGGGAGAAAATTATTAAGTTATTGGCTATAGCAGAAGTACTAATAATGGAAACATAAGGCACATATATTTTTACATTCATAAATCAAAACGCATATAAAATTAGTTATCCATTTTTACTTAATTTTGGTGCAAACCACTGCACCGAGCTAGTGTCCCAGATTGTCAGCATGCCTCGGGTTCAAAAAACCAATGCTCTATGCCACTGCAAATTTTTATTTTATTCTATGGATGGAAAAAAACATAAATAATACTGTAATTTTAAAGGGTCCATACATTATTAATAATCATATATATTCCAGATTAAATTACACTTATCTCATTAAGACATGAACTTAATTTATCGGTTTATATCTCTTATTGAGCCATGCATAAAATAAACGACTGTTAACCATAAAATGTTCAATGATATTCTGATAACTAAGTCACTAAATGCTAAATAAAATATTATTGCACTCCTGTAAATCAGTTGCTATCATAAGTTAATCATTGGTAGATAAATTTATTTTGGCTTTCCAGGATCTGAATCATTTTAAAAATTGCAAAGCGTTAAGTAAAAATGCACTCATTAATATTAAAATTTAGATGAAAATTTTAGTTTTACACCAAAATTTAAAATCTACTTAATTTTTAATTCTAGGTATGTATCCTCTCCTCATTTTCGGGCTGCGGATATGTTAGTACCTACAAAAGGTCAGTGGACACTAATGAGCTACATACTTGTTTTGATGGTTGAACCTTTCAAAATATGGCAAATGTGATCTAATGACTCAATTTGGTAATTTTGGTTAATAGTTAAAAGCTTTTTTTGGAAATTCGAATCAATTATTTGATAAATCACCAAAAATAGTAGAAAAGTATTGGTAAAGGTTGCCGAATTGACTAGTTTACTATATATGTAAGCATTTTCTCTCTGAAAATACGATTTCCTCTTTATCATAAATTCTATTTTATAAATATTCTACCTAAGGTGTTTTAATTCACTTGAGCAAAGGTCATTCTCATCATTATACAATTAGAAGTATTTATATTAGTATAAAATGGAAAAAAATGTGGAGACAAGCTAAATACAACGGTAATTATAAATTATCTACAATAGTTAGACCCTTATTTCATGCAAATAATTAAAAATTTTTTGTTACCGATGGTATGGTCCCAGTCGATAGAAAAAAAATTGTAAATTTTTAGACCTCTTTGTTCCACGAAGTTAAAATATGAATATAATCTGTATTTGGAAAAATAACAAAGCGTACTGTGCCTCTGATTTTTCGTTTTCAATTCACACATGCGTGTGACAGTGGCTAACTAGTTCCTTCACTATTCCATTTAGATGCGTAAATCGTGTTTCTCATCCGATGTTTCCCTCTTGTAGCCAGGGAACTGGAATAGTGCAGAACTACGTGCAACATATGCTGAGACAGCTCTTCTCTTCGTATAAATGGTGGAAAATTAGTTGCTAATGAAACTTCCTCGCTCAGCAGTATCAACTAGTTTTGAGGTTTTCCGTAGATCTACTCCTTGCTGGTAATTCTCTCGTGAAGGAAATTTTAATGGACAAAACTAGAGAAATTCAAAGGGAAATGGGATTCTCTCGAAGAGTCTGCTATAGTCCTCGGGTACAATACCCTCCAACAGACTCCAGTATTTTAGTTCAGTAAGCATAACATACTGGTGACTATCCTTTAATATGGGCATTGTCCTTGATACCATCTTCATTATAGTTTGAGTTTTACCAAACATGGGAAGAGTGGAAAATTTGCTCTTCTTCAACATTTTGTCACAAGCTTTTTTCAAATTTAGCTGTGTATTGTATTGCAAAAAAATGAACCCGATTTAGACTGGGAATAATATGATAATTTTGATTCATAAAAAAGGCTTCTCAAATTTCATATTATCTGCTAAATTTATGCATAAATGTTAATAAGAAATATGAAATAATTTAAAATCTTCGGGATATCGATTGTCATGAAAAATTACGTTTATTTTAGGATAATCACTTTTTTTCTTGGAACTTTTATGGCTTTGGCTTCTTTTCCATTTTTATTCCTTGTGTGCTTATAAAATTTTGATAGCCCCCACTTACCTAAGCAGCTTTATCATATGAGGCATATTTCATGACTTTCTCCGAAAATATTTTACCAGAGATATAATTATTCATGTTCTTCCGTTTCGTATACAGAGAAAGGAACTTTGTGAACTAATTTCCACGGAAAGCCTAATCTATGGTGCAATGATCGGCGAAATTGCCATCAAAGAAAAAACTGTGAATTCCTAATTATCAATTTCTCCTTGCCCCATCAATATGACCATTTTAAAGTTTACAAACACCACTTTCCTAGTAAATTTACTACTGAATTTTTCTTAGTTTTGTGGCGCATCCTTTAAGTTGTAATTTTAAAATGATTTCTTCACTTTTGGAAATGCTTGAATCCCGAAGGTTAATTTATAATATTGAATTATAACGTGCATAGTACCCTGCCCTGCAAGCCGCCGCATGGCCGTGTGGCAGGGGTTGTTAGGTCACCACCCAGTAATGTAAAATATTGCCATTAACACTTTCCATATAAAGGGGCGCAGTAGTCCAGTTGGTAGAGTGTCGCTGAGCAACTAATAGGGCACGGGTTCGATTCCGGATGGCGCCTCTGGGAATCCTCAGCCTCACCCAAGCTGTGTACCATATTTCCCGTATCATCCTAGGAAAACAAGTGCGGGACAAGGAAAGGTACTAGTCGCCCTACCCAGCTGTGTGAACTTCACATGCCGTTGGGCTTAGTACTTATTGAGTGAGCTCTACCCTGACCTACGAAACCGACCTTCGGGTTGATTACAGTGATTTGATGCATACATAAAATATGGGCTTGTTATTTTTAAATATACCATGCTAACATTCCATTTTAGGATCTAAAATTCCTAAAAGAAAGAAGAGGCTGCCGATGAAGTTTGTGAAGTGGGATTTTATGATGGTACCAGTCGGACGCTTTAAACTAACAATGACTCGAGAAATTCCTCCGTTACGTCGAGTCGTTGAAATTCTAAAAAAACTCACTAAAGATGAAAACCCTACATGCGGTATTCCTAATACAAATTTACATAGAGACTGTCGTGCGAAATCTGTGAATCACGAGTACGAAGCTAAAAAATATCTGAAATAGGAATCCGGCCGGTTTCGTACTCATACCTTGTGGAACACTAAATTTTAGGAATGGTAGAAAATATATTAATAAGCATTTAATAAGATTTTTAACTCCTAATTAATCTCTTAAATATTTAATTCGCAATAAATAGCAATACTTATCATGTGCATCAATTCTTTACCTTGTAAAAGAATAAAAATTAATTATTATTTGAGAAAATGTTTAATCATAAGTTCTGTTTGAGCTTAAAGTTACCCGATAGCATGAATAACTCTATAAAAAAGATAAAATGATCATCATAACTGAGAGGAGAGAAAGGAAAAAATTAAAAATCTCAAGAAAACGGTTCCAAATAATGACGCACCGAATGAAAATTTAGCAGTGTTCAGAGTGGCATTCATTCCAGCCTTTACCGAAATTTTAACCCCAAGAAAAAATTAATGAGCACAATAACCAAACAATATACTTCATTTTTGTACTGAAAACTACGCAGGGAATGCAAGAGTTTTAGTGGAGATCTCCATTTCTAGTGCATGCCATCGTGCGAATCTTGTTTTTGTGGAAAATAGGAAGGATGATTTTTTTTAATATCTACACATCACTTGAAAAGGATCCCTCGCTTATGTAAACAAATATTTGGTTCAATGGAAACAAAATTAACGTTTGGGCTTCTCAACAAACATAATTCTACTTACTCTGTTTGGAAATGGAGGAGTAATCCGACTCTTTCGAAGTCTTTAGTATGCATTAAAACTCTCAAAAAGCTACAGGCATACAGCAATTTATCATAATCCATTTACCTATGCGGTCGGGTAAGAGAATAAAATACAGTGAAATGAAAAGTACCAGTTAAAGTTAACCATGATCTGAATTTAAGACCACTGAAAATAGGTGAAAAGGGGGGCATATGAAAGTGCCTCGGATGCATATTCCGTACTTTAACTTTCAATATAGTCACTATTGCGTTTCGCCTTCAATTGGTTGGGCTCGATAGTCAGTGGGGAACTACTTCAAGCCAAATGTATCGACTACCTAGGTTACAAAACGAGAAATTATTCAAAGCTACGAAGAATTAAAAAAAACATTAGAAGAAGGAAATGTCATCCAATAAATAGGGGAAAATGATAAATAATAAAAATATAAATAATTTTATGAAATAAATATTAAATATAAAGCAAATATTCTTGCATACATGTTTTCATGTATGTGTTAATCACGTAACATACGCTAGAAAAGAGGAAAGTAGGGATGGGTAAGGATATTTAAATTGTTTGCAAATTTAAAAGAAGAAATAAGCACTTCATCACAACCGTTTACATAACAAAATGAGATTTTGGAAGGCATCTATGTAAAAAGTTAAAAATCTTCTTTCAGTAACTATAAACTTGAGAATCTAATATATCATCTTCTTAAATTAATTATGTCCCATGTAATCTTTTAAAAAGCTTGACAAACTATTATCTATTATGCTAGAAAGTGTTCGCAACCGGTACGGTGAAAATCGAGATTTTAGATGCAGAGCATTAAATATTAATTATAAAGTTCATTAACGGAGATTTATCATTCTCGAGAACAAAACTTAAATTAAAATGAAGGCGCTGACAATTTTCCTAAATTTTTCACTTCACATAGGTGGGCTCATAAGACGCTAAAATTAGTATTGAGGAATTTAGATTATCTTCTTATTTGTTAAAAGATAACTTGATTCTAATTAAGGAATCCTTTTCGAATTTTGGAGTTTGAATGTCATACTTGCTTAAGAAGTTCAAATAGGTATAAATCATTATCATAAACCTATAAACGTACCTCTGAAGTTTTTTTTCTAAACGAAGGCGTCATTTTCCATTTTTTAGCAAATTAAGCGTTTTTTTCCAGGGTTTATGAAATAAAAGATTATCTTTATTTTAGGAAGCAACTATTACTAAAGCCCTTTCATAAAATATTGCTTAAGACCTCCAAGTACAGCTGTGTTTAGTATTTCTATTACTCTTAATACAAAGATTCCCTTCTTCAAACAGTCTCCTAGTCAACGTACATCATCAGAAAAAGTATACCTACGATAAGAATATTTTGGAGGCTTCATGAATATTTTTCATTTACCAAAATTCCTAAATCTCAAAAGCAACCCTATCTCTCCATCCAGTTAATATTCTGAATCCTTTTTCATACTCGCATCTAGCAATCCTCGAATCTTATTCCATTCTCTTTTCTCAAAGACAAAATTAGTAACCACCCAATGCTACACCTCATATAAGAGCTCTTCCATTATTTATTTCCCTCCAATTAGAGTTACCGTCATAAACTCATCCTCTTATTATTATTATTTTTATTTTCCTGAGTCGAGTCTCTACTTACTGTCCTTGCTAATAACATACTCATTTCCATCTAATATATTACCCCAAATAAATATATGTTCTTTCCAATCTGACTGTTGCCATCCAATCCACACTTTAAACTTCCTGAACAAAGATCAATCAAATCGTGCCAATTTCATTCATTTCTTTTTTAACTTCATCTTTATCTTATACTTTAAGCAGAAAAAGCTCCAAACAAGTGCTATAATCTGTAGGCGATGGCTTTAAATGCTTTCAAAAATCAGGTTTTGTTGGTGCCGACTGCATTATATTCAATGATTTATAATTGCTGTTCAAAAAATGTATTCTTTTTTAGGCCGTAATTTATATTATTGTATCATCGGATCAGCAGTCAGCTAACGGGGTCAGACGCGATAATGTGAAGTTAGGCTCAAATGAAATTATTTATGTGAGCTAAGAGCTAGATATTGATATAATTCAAAGATACTCGCAAGACATTAAATAAAAGTAGTTTTCTTTAACTAGTATATTCAGCTGTCAGGTGACCACGGACCATCGGATCGGAACTACCTAAAGCAGTGAGCAATTTAAGCAGCTAAAATATTACACTTACATTTTTATAAAAAGCCAGTAATTTATAATATGAGCTTAAGCACTTTTGTATGCATTAATCTCAGAAAAAAATGTACTGTAATTTAGGAGGTACCGTTCGTGAATGGGATGAATATAAAAATGAACTAAAACAATGGATGAAATTTTGATGGATAATTAAATGGAAAATTATTTTATAAAATTTTGATAATGCAATTAAGTGGTATTACGTATGGGAATATAGTTCACCACAATAATCCAGTGCGCTGTGTTTTAATAAATAGTCTATAACAATTACTAATTTCTAAGTTCTATTCAGTAACAACTTTTTGACAAACTAATTGAGATTATATTTAATTTATTTAAATCAAAGTATATCCAAAATATTAAATGAAATTCAAAACTATGACGAACTTTTCTACTTCTCTGATTGATCTTTTGTGTAATAATTTATGTAAATACTTAAAAATGGAGGAGAAAAGCATATCCCTTGAGCAACAGTGCTGATTGAAATTTAACCTAGGTAAAAACGAAATTATTGTTTTATTAAAAAATTTTAATTTAAATTTTCCATGGAAACATGTTTTAAATTAAATCAATAGAAATATAGTTCGTTGATTCAAACTAAACCATTTGGTAATTTAGGGCTGCTTTAATATTCACCCATGATCACGGAAAAACAGTGCACACGATCTCTAAAGACCTTGGCTCATTTAATAGAAAGTACTTCGTAGTAGATTTGTGAAAGTTTGCAATAGGCGTGCGATGATTTATCTCAAGGAAGAGAGTTTTAACTATTCGAAGTAAAGAAGATGGAAATCTGAGTTGCCAAAGATTGCTCGAGAAAAATGGAGGGAACTCGATGTATTCACGGCGAACTTTTCCTCCTCAGGGAAAACCAACGAATTGAGTTGAAAGTACTTATTTCTGAATCATTATCATACACTAGTTCTCCTATTATAAAACAATCCCAACGAAACACTTTCGACAGATTCCAACGAATTAACTCGATACCATTTTGCCGTGAATGACATACCATGCGTAGAGTACGTCAAGACTTATTAAAATGTTTTTCACAGAATTTTCCATGTATTATTGTGAAATTTGCAATAAACTATTCCCTGAAATGGGAGTAACACTTGGAAACCTGTTGGTGAGTTAAGTTAGAATTACGAACGCAGTCGCGATTTCTCAAAGATTGAAAACGAGACTTTTCCTTTTCTTACTGTGGAATTCATTTTGAAAAATACTGAAATATCATTAGGTCATACATACCTACATGCTACATTCATGACCTTCACGTCATTAACTTTCGAAGTAGGCAGGGTCAAAAAAAGCCTCGTATCAAGTTACGAAACGAAAGTAACTCTCTCTTACTAATTTATTCCATACTGATCAATACTTTTATGCTTCTTTCACCTCTGCCACAGCCATGCCTTTCTTAAACCCTCTTCTGTTCGTCAGATTTCAAATATTCCTAGCTGTAAGAATCGCATCGATCACTCTCAATCATGACGTTCTCCGTCCGCCCCTACCTTTTCTAACCATTTAAGGACTCTTCTCTCATATACGAGGTGCCACCGAACGTTTTCAAGAATTTGAGTCTTCCGCCCAAGCGGGTGGCAGTACGAACTCTCTCCAAATAACAAAATTGTTTCACTTGTTCCATTTCCTCTAATTCTATTGTAATCCAGGGTTTTAATGTGTTGCTTTGGCTCTCGCCCATCAGCTTTATTTTCCATGTATTTAAATATTAATTTCCCTGGTTAAAAATGATCTTTGATTTCCATTTCCTAAACGAAGAAGATAAAATATCTAGCATCTTGTTCATTTCTTTCGCAAGCTTCCATATTATTGGAACATCATCACCAATTTTAATGCTGAGCATACTTACTCCATTTATTTTTATATCTCTTGTGTTTTCATGATTGTCTTTATATTTTCCTCATAATTTTTTTAATTGCGTATGGTGGCAGGGAGCACACTTGTGTTACTCTTCTTATTGTTTCCTTTCTTTCTACTCTAATAATGATATTATGTAGGACCTCTTGTTTGGCCACGAGGTAAATAAATAGCAATATGGTATCAATATTGGCCATTGATACCATACTGCTATTTATCTAATAATGATGATTGATGTTCATATGATCTCGATCTTCTATCTCTCGAATCAAAACATAAGCTTTTCATGGACTCGGAACGGAAGTCTTCAATCGGCTGTATCAAAGGCTTTATCGAAATCTATGAAGATTTCGAAAGTGCTCATTTCATTATTGCATAGAGCCAAGTCTGCTTCCTTAGTGCCTCTCCCACTTTAAAACCCAAAGTGGGCCTCCTTAACATGCTGTTCTCTTTTTTCCCTTTCTGTTTTCCACTCTACCGATAATTATTTTGGAAGCATGCGACGATAGAGGTAATGTTCTCTACTTACTGAATTCAACTGCTCAAAAATTCTTCAATATGCGAGCATAGAGTTGAGCATTTTCTAAAATCCTCTGGTAACCTGCCTTCCTCATAAAATTTTCTAATGACATAAAAGAGCTGTTATTTTGCTTCTCCCGCTAAAATCTAGTGGTTCTGCCAGTGCATCATTCACACCTGCTGCTTTGCCCGTAGTCAATGCATGCAAGCATAAATCAAATAGTCCACTAAGACAAATAATCATAAGTAACGTACCCCCGAACTTAAACATTTTGCTTGATACGCACAGCATGTACTCCGACAGCTTTTCCGTTTTCTATATTTTTTACAGATGCTACCTTAATTATACTTATATAAACTTCCCTGTAATCATATACACCATCAAATTCATTTGTCTTACTTTCACTATCTAATTATGTAAATCCTCAAAATACTCCATCCATCATTCTCTAATTTCGTATTCATCCCAGATAATATTACCACTCTTTTCCTTTATCTCATTATTCTTTACCACACTCCTTGCTTTGCCCTTTTGGGCCTATTCCAAAAAGGCTCTTTATTTCATTCAAGTCACTTTTCATTAGTTTTGCTTCTGTCATTCACATATTTTCATTCGAATTTTCCTACTCAAAAGCATCACACGCTGTCTGCTGAGCTTCTAATGACATTTAGACTGTAAAATAAATCATAATCTATTCGTTTAGAAAAAAATGGAGTTTAGGGAAGAATAAATATGCAACATAAATTACCTAGCCATCATCTTCTTGTAAAGTAAATTACGCAGGTACAATAAGAATGTAATATTCACTGCAACGTAAATGTAGAAATTAAGCAGGTTGAACTAATTGACGTAACGTAAAGGATACTAGGACACCGCCGAGGCACACTCTATATTAAGGCTGAACAACGGGAGGGTAGGCGTGGACAATAGGGTAAGTGGGTGATGTCCATGAGGAGGGCATGGCCTGAGGAAAGGCGTTCTAGCATTCAAAGAGGGGTGGAAATGAGAAGGAATAGGGCCTGAAGTGGGCGACGGTAAGTGCCGGGCGAGGCGGCCAGTTCCGAGCGAGTCAGAGCACCGCCGTGGTGTACGGGTAGGGAGAAGTTGGAAATAGGGAACTGGGAGGTAAAGTGATAGGATCGGGGATACCGGGTCCGTAGCAGTGGGTAACTACATCCAGTCAAAGGGCATTTATTTTCATGTTTAATCATACACCTAATTGATAAGAATGGATAAAGATATCCATCCGTCTGAAGTCTTAATCATCGATTAATAAAAGTAAGAAAATTGGTCGACACTTTTGATTTAATTTGGCGGTATAAAGATAAATTGAATACAAATAAAAACCATAAGTTTGACCGGATAAATGTTTCCATTTATCATAATAAACGTAAAAATCGAGTTTTCGACGACACGAACCGATTCTGCATCTCTCTGTATAGTTGGACTATGTTCCACAGGACACGGTCCTAAGACAATAAATTTATTTATTATTATTATTATTCTTACAGAAATTCATGTTAGATAGCATTAGCATATGATTTTTGACCTTACGCTTTCATTAAGAAAAACCATTCCAGAGGTTCATTTTATTTAGCGCATAATGACTGCTGCCCACAAATTTCTCGTCTAGTAAGAGCGAACTGAAAAAAAACGATCATTTATTTTTCCGAAAACTTTACATTTATTTTTCGTATTGGCAGAAAATTTAAAAATGGTAATTATTCACTTTGAGAGATTTTTTCATTAGGCTATAAACAATTTGTGAAAATTAAATGCATCGATTTCTGTGAAATAAATAAATTTAATACGAGCACCCACTGTTTTTGCACTTTAATAAAGGGTACTGTGGTCTCTAATATTTCTCTTCATATAATTTAGCAACTACGTGGTCAGCTGTCCAAAATGATAACTGGTTAACGGCTTTGTTAATGATGATGGGTTTTTAGTACGTATTCGGAGAAAAAAAACGTCTGTAATTATTTTATAGGGCGCAGTGGATGAAAAGATGTCGTGACCGACGTTTTAAGCTGTTCAAAACCAAATGCTTTGAGGTGCAGCAGTTTTGACTCTGGCTTTTAATGCACCCTCGTACCTCTTGTTCCTTGCATTTATATCGACCTTTATTCAGAAGTGTTTCTCAGAACGTAAGTTAGCGTGGTAGAAAAATTCTCATAAGTTCAATGAACAAGGCTACGCGACAGTTAAGAAGCAAACTTCGCCCAATGATTCCAGACATACCCGACGTAGAGGTCGCAATAGTTGGCTCGCATTTTATGGGGAATACGCAGCCCTCCGGTCGTGCAGTGGGAGGTGGGAAACAGATGACGAATTAATTTATCGTTTATGGCCCGCGAATCGGCCTCGTGTAAACATAAGGGCCCCGAATCAAGTGCACTTAAAGGTGATGCATGAAGTACGTAGACTAGCTATTAAGCCTCCGGCTACAATTAGCCTGTGCAAGCATTAAATGTGAATGAAGCGCTTTATGTGCATGCTTACGTCTTGGTGTGAATGAGTGCCTCAGGTAGAAACTCACCACAGTTTTTACCAGAGACTAGTTCATTACAGAATAAAGTGCAGAATCTACAATAGCAATTTGATGATAACGCTCTATTTATAAAGATTAACTTACAAATCCTCCGAATATATAAACATATGTATCCAAATGAAAAATGCAAATCTAACTTGTCAAGTATTTTTTATTAAAAAAATATGTACTGAGTAATTATGAAAATATTTGTTAATATAAATGTCGGCGAGAGTTCTGACATTTTTATTTACACAGTATACCGATATGGAGAGACACGCGATAAAATTACTTGTGGCTCGTTACGCACGCAGGGAAATGTGT
The DNA here is from genome assembly GCA_002093875.1 of Calopteryx splendens. NCBI lineage: Eukaryota > Metazoa > Arthropoda > Insecta > Odonata > Calopterygidae > Calopteryx > Calopteryx splendens. Next base: position 213,900 of record LYUA01000005.1, read on the forward strand.
GGAATATGAATAAAAATTAGCCAAATTCTGGAAATCTTAACTTAAAACTTTGGTATATTTATTTTTAGACTTAATCCTGCTGAAACGCATTATACGAATTAAAGATTCATTGTAAATTTTTTCGATATCCGCCTAACCCTGTCATAGTAATTTATAGTAACTTGATTGAGCTTAAAGAAATGTGACTGACGTTAAGTCGTGACTGAATATTTCATTTTTTAAAGGATTTTTTTGTAGGTACACAAATACTATTTATTCTTTTCCGCATATTTTCTGCCACCCTTCATTTCATCCAACGTGCCTAATATTTTCCTCCCTCTACCTCGCTTGCCCAACATTCTACCCTCTATTACTGTCTATAACAATCCATCGCTACTGAGTACGCCCTGCATCCACTTTTCCCGCCTTCTTTGGGTTTCTCTCTAGAGCCTTCTCTCCTTCCATACTATTCCCAAAACTTCTTTTTTGCTTTTCATTCCATCCATTTCATCTTTTCGATCCCCATGTAATTAGTCGATCCTTAATCGATATTGATTATTTATGGAAAAATAAAAAACAGACCGTTAGCTAAGGCGAGAAGGGTGAGAATGATCATACCTATGCTTTTCGACCGACCTGAAATTTATCTGTTGAAGGATGAAGAAAAAGGTTGTTATACTATTCGAAAGTTGGTTTATGTATGATGAGTTTACGCTACTTCCTAGAAAACTCCCAAAAATATGTGTAGGTATCTTGCACTGTACTAATAAAAAAGCACATACGAAATGGAAAATTTTCCTCTTTTTAAAACTAGATTTACTCAAGTTTAAGGTATAGTTTTCCGGAATGAATTAATTGAAATGTGGTCAATAGCAAAAACTGCAATTTTATCGAAAACGTTGTAAAACTCTTCTCTTATTGGATCATTATTTGACTTTGATGGGCAATAAAGGACTGGGTACGAAAAGTTAAAAGCCTCGTTACTAATCATATTCAGTTCACACGTTGCCTCGCTGGAATTAGGGACTTTTTTCTAAGAAGCTGGTCGATTCCATCCAATAAAAATTTCAACCTGGATTGCATGATTATCAATGGACTTTGTAATGAATTTATATTTAAGGAAAAACTGAGGATATTTCTCTCCCACACCGGTTACCAACGTCGCACATTCCTTCCGCGATAGAAATACACGCTCTGAGCAGAGGCAGGGTGTTCACGTTGTCCTTAAAATAGTACTCGCAATGCAAGAATAACTCGCCCACTTCTCCTCAATCCCTCTCCTCTTAAGTCCCCTTACATCCTTCCTATTTCTCATTGCATTTCCCCACCCTTCTAACATCCATCCTTATTCATTGCGTCTAAGCTTCTCAACCTCTTTCCTCTTGGCAGTAGTTCGCTTATGACACGTCGACGGCAGTGACGTTCAGAACTGAGCGCATTCCAGTGTCAAATTATTTTTGTCACACGTTCATTTCTTAGTAACCCATATTAATTTGCTAAGATGCTATTAGTGATTGATTTACACTAGTCCATGGCCTCTACCTTATATTCATTTAATATTCTTAATTAATAGGAATTAGTAGATTGAGTATATGATAACAGGTAAAAACTATGCTTAGTGTATACTGCTTAAATCAGGGTTATCTGGGTGGTTTAGTTAAACGGGCCGTGGGGTGAAGTGAAATATTAAATGAGAGATGCTGCGGAAGGTATATCATAAGTTACGCCGCAATAATAACCTCCGGCAAGGATTTTGGGAGCTTCGGAGAAATTTATAATTGGAAAATGCTCAAGTAAGATCAAATGTGTTGGTAGAAAACTTTAGTTGGCATGATATAAGTAAGAGTAGATGGTTAGCTGTAGAAATTAGGATTGCACCCCCCTCAAGCCTATATTGCACGTCAGTTCCTGTTTCTCTTCTCCTGATTCGAAGATCGATTAAACAGTGCAGATCATAGAGGGGGCGAAAGAGATTTGCGAATGTGGGCTGAATAAGATATATGAAATGTGTGTAAAAAGACAAGAGATGGAGACGATTTTGGGCGAAGGGGGGGAGGGGGTGAACGATGAGAAGGGCGGAACGGGAGTGAAAGAGAGGGGAAGGGTGGAGGAGGGGAGGGTTGGAGTGCTCAAAGAGGTCATCGTGGCCTTTTAGTCCAACCAATCAGCTTCGCTCTTATTCTGCCCTTTTGCCTCGCCATTTCCTGCCCTTCTCTCCCGTCCCCCCTCCCCCCGCCTCCCTAAAACCATCCGCACCCCTTTTCCCA
>LYUA01000005.1:304981-325696 GCA_002093875.1 Calopteryx splendens
CATTAATAAAGGGGATCACAACCTTACCTTTTCAGCCGAAATATAAAATATTACTATTGCGACATCTCTCCCGGATTTACTCTATCGTGAAGACAGTTAATGGTAGTAATTCCGTGATATTTTGCATGGAGATTTTTCTTTTTGCCTGTCTCGTGTATAAAAAAATGGTATACAAATAAAAGAAGAAAGATTGTTAGGTCCTGGGGTTTTTAAGAACCACTCTCAGTAAATTCTTAAAGAAGGTACTGAGTATATGCTCAGAATGATTTCTTAACATATGCTCGGCAGCACATTCTTATCACATGTACCAGCACAAAATATTGTTGACTGGGTTAACAGAAGTATCTTAAGCATTTTCATATCTTTACCAATTTAGTTTTATAAAGTATAATATGTAAGTATGTCTAAGTAAATAATGTAATGTGTGCATGTTTGACGAATTATAAATGTTTAGCTCTGTTTCTTAGAAGAGAAAATCATTTGGAATTCCTATAATATATTGGTATTTTGAAACCGATAAACGTGCCCTTTTATTTTCATTTATGATAGGAATATCTCGAGTTTTCAAAATATACGTAAGCTGTTTTATTCAGTGTCAAACTATTTTTCTGAATTGCACGTAATTTGTAAGTGGTCATGCCTCAGTGCATCTGACCAGGCAGCTAACAGGTATTAAAAAAAACATCTTTCAATAGTTTCTTATATTTTTAAAAGTAGTTACATCAGAACTTTCATTGCTTTGCAATGAAATATGGTCCTTTTACCCTTTCTCAAGCCCAAGTTCTTTACAAAATGGTTTTTCTCCATGCATAAATTGGATTTTCTAGGCATTTCAGTAATGTGGACCTTCAGATTTTAAATTTTTAATTTCATCTCTCTAATTGAGCTATTTGTTTAAAGCCAAAATTTCCTGATTTGATTTATTTTTCTAGGCCTCCAGGTATTTAAAAATAGAAATTATTAGAGGTGCTTGCGGTTCGGTTCTTGTTTCTATAGTTCTCTTTCACCTTTAATGATGAAATCCCTATTAAAGAGACCTGTTTCATTCATTGAAACCCTATAAAACTATTTTTATGCAATTATCATGTAGTTGGTATAAACGAAAATATACCTATAATTAAATTATTTGGTACTTAATTCCAATCTTAAGTTATAATGCATTTATTTTGCTCAGTCCAAGTCTTCTTTTTAGGTGAGCACGCTTAAGTAAGCACTAGAGTACAGTAATAGAGTACAGCTTCGCAACTTTAATAATTTTTTCGAATGAGCTCTGTCGGAGTTTGCTGGTTTTCATAGAACGTCCTGTTAAAAAATATGGCATTTGGTAAATGAATTTTACCAAATATTACTACATAGGAATAGGTTATTAAAACATAGGTTATACATTATAACATAGGTTATAACATAGGAATTTGTTGTAAATGGTCAATATTAAGCAGTTACCCTACTCCAGAAGAGGTGATATCTCTCACCTGCTGTCTCATGTTCATCTGTGAGGGAGTAGTAGTGAGATCGGTCGAGCTGTCCTCCTTCACGAAAGTTTAAAAAAGTTTCCGCTGATGGCTAAATTTCGTATGTTCCTCCCCTTTCCGATCGCAAACTTGCACAAGCAGCCAAGTCGGTTGTTGTCGGCAGCCAAGTTGCAACCAGGGTCGGTTTCACTCAACCCAAAACTTAAGGGTTGAACGGTGGGGCTAATTTCATTTATCTCGATAGTGATTAAGATTTATGCTTCAGAATATATCATAAATTTAATTTTTCAATTAGGTGATAGAAGAAAAATAAATCAGCTTTTTAGGAGCAAATAATGTAGGAGATGATTTGTGTGGAATGTCAGGAAGTATCATAGGCTTATTTTCCTTGTCGATGCTTGTTTGTGTTTCACACACGCAATACGCCGGTATCCAAATTTACGAAGTAACCACAGCTTGTCAATACAGCACTAGCGCTCGAGTCAAAATTATAATTCATGGTCTTTGAGTGAGCAGAGATCGTAGATGTCGAGGATATGATATTATTTCCCGTTTGCGCATGTACTTTCATTAATGGGTCAAGACTAATTAGTGATTATAGGAGAAAAAAATCATTTTAGATTGAATCTGTGAATTCGATATATTGCAATCGAACAATATTTAATTTTCACTGTAGCGCTAGTTTATAGATATGCTGCCGAGTGATTATTCAAAATATATATGCGTTTTGCTGAAAATTGTGCCTTATAGAAATAAATGTCAGTTCCCCGATTCAAAATGTATGCGGTTATTTATTAATGTATTTAATAGGAAAGAACTAGACACTCTGCTACTTGCTTACTGGTCCTACTTTATATGTGTTTGAAATTTTTGTAGTGGATTCCCGCGTGACCAAAGATAATACTTTTCTGAACCTTTGTTAGAGTACCTTGAACTCAAAAGTTTAATAAGAAGTACCTTTATATCATCTGTTATTAAAATTCTGACTACAGCGCATATTTCCTCTGTAGTCAGGCCATTAATGCTTACGGCAACTAAGACAATTGCCGATATTCAAATTATTTATTGGTTCTAGTTATATTTTTAAAAGACTTAGGTCAGAGTTTATTATATCTCGTTGAATCGAATCGTTAGTTAACGTGGATGTTTTCTTGACGTGGAGGTTACCGACATGTCCGATTTTACATACAATTCAGACCGTTCGTTTGTGAAAAATAAACATGCCTACCGTATTAAAACCGTCGTTTAGTTAACTAGCAAGTTGGCGTGGAATAAAATAGTGTTTTAAACTGATTTTCTGTTTGAACAGAAGGTTAAAGTAAATCTTCAGTTTAATGAGACGTTATAAAACCGGGCTTGAGTAGACATTGAATCAGTAATATTTTCAAGTTTTAGGCGTGCATCCTCTTTTTGATATGACTAAAGCTTACTTTTTAAGACGTGTTATTGAGCCCGAGATGTTTTTATGGCATAAGATAAAGAATATTTTGTTTCGTAATTTGGACCACACCATTACGATACATTCTGCAGTTTCTCTCACTCCCATTAATTTTGTCGAAACGATATTTGGTACGATTATTCATCATAAATGCTCCCATTACTTATTTTTACAGTTGATAATTTGACAGTTAAATATAGCGAAAAAAATTCAATCGTAGTCTGGTGTCAAATGTTATATGCTTTAAGTCGGCTGTTCAATGTCTGTCACGTTATTTGTGGCCGTTATCTCGCATGCTGTATCTTAAAAACCTTTGTTATAGAATCCATTTTTTTAAAGCCCGGTTGTGTATCCATCTTTTATCCGCTGTCATGCTTATTTCTGCGTTGATGTTTCTAAAAAAATGACCCTTCGTCCTTTGAAACACCGTTGAATAAACGGAAAACTAAGCCCCGCTTACGCTCTCACATACCCTCTCCCAGCATCTCTATTTCTAACTCATTACCCCGCCCTTTGAGTAAGTCCTCTGAAGCTGTTTGAAATTCTTTCCGCATTTTCTCCCATCCTAGACGACTCATCCCAACTTTCTCACAGTTGCCGGCTCTTGAGATTTCCTCTCGGTATAACGATTTCCCGAAATACCTGAAGGGACTATTCCACTTCGCACTAAGTGACGATGGATTCCCTTCCAAACTCAAGGAAATTACTGCTGCTTAAATTTTCCCGAAAAAAACTCTGGGATTTTTTTCACTTAAAATTGCCGATAAAGAGTGACGAACGTAATTGAAATTGCGGAGGGCTAACGAGTTGTTGCTACTCCTGCACTGTTATAGTATTCATGCCAAAAGTAAGAAGTGTTAATGCATCCTATTTCAATTATAATTTACAACAAAGTGAAATTAATCAACGCTCTTATGAAAATATAATTGCACCATGAATGATTTTAGTGTATTTTGATTGGATAATATTGATTGATATTTTGGTTGATAAATCTGGAACCTGTCGTTTTGGTCATTCTAACAATTACACTGAAAAAAATATACCATTGAATAATGGTGTAAAATGGTGATGAGGTTTAGGTGGCTGGTTTCTCTATGTTAATTAAAGTGACTAATTAACCAAATATATCATAAGGCATATTTTATACCTTTCTGTTTTCAGTCCCTTGGTTAAGTAACGTTGAAAGAAACGTTATTCCCCTGACTTTGCGGTTGCATCTTTGATCCATTTTGTTCCATCTATTTGGTAGCATATTAATTCTGGCACGCCTTTGCTCAAATACACTGAGGTAATATACTTCGGAAACACAAGGATCTATGGAAGAATTTTCCTGATTTCAGGTGTAAAAAAGTAATGTTTTTAAGTTTATTTTCTGTGTTATCTCCTCTCGAATTCCAGAGTCGTCGCTGGGGACACGTTTTTATTCTTCCACCGTCAAATCTTTTCTTGCTTCATTTCGGTAATTTTTGAAAATTTCAATTTTGAGAATTCCGATTGTGTCCTTTTTATTCTGGAAGAAAATCGCTTGACGTGTTCTCCCTCCCTCCTTGACTTCCCTTCATTATTTTCCCGGACGGTTAGAGCGGCGGTTGAGGTTTCAAAGCGCTGCTCAAGTCGTCGCATCATTAGGGCTCCTTTCCAGGGATTACATCCCGGGTCGTAATTTATAATCGATATGTTCGTTAGCGATCTTCTTCTTCTTTCATTCTTATTTTTTTACGAGCTATTGAAGCATCTAAATCCGCGAAATTAAAGATTCTCCTCCTCAGTAAGTAATCACGCTGGGTAAACTAGTCTTTTTTTTTATTTTGGGGAATTATTTTCGATGCGAAATCGAATTATATTTACTGCAAGGCGGAAAAGAGATAATGTCTTTAGTACCCAATTTTGGTTAGTGTATTTCCTTACGTTGTTAGTATAAAAAGGCAAAATTCCACTACGAATAATTTGAGAGCTGACGTTTTTTGGTACGATTAAATACATGATGTTTGCATTATTCTCAACAATTTATATAATAGGTCCTTATTCATATCAATTGGTGTCAATGACCACGGAAACCGAGTATGTTTTCATGTTACAGTGATAACTTACTTTCAGCCGTCATGTTGTTGAATACCTAATAAAAATAATACTTTGGATTGAATTTGCGTATGCGTTGGAATGCTTTTCAAATATATTAATTAATAGCATGACCTTAAACAATTTTACTACCCAAATGAATAGGCGTAGTAATACTATATATTATTATTATAATATTTAATATAAATAATATTTATAATAATAATAATAAATAATATGTATAGTCCCTCTATTATGTAATTACTGGTGGCAAGCACACAGTACACCATTTTTGTGTGATTACTAGCTCCTGTAGATATTCTCTATTGTGGAAGGTATTAAAATGATAATAAGGTACTGATATCTCGGGTCGTTTCATGAGCTGCATATTAGTGTATGTGTAGTGTATTTTAACATGCTGTAGTGGTATTAGCTGCTTCGGAGATGACTAATCTTTCGACTAACTCTAACTAAAACATCGGGACCGACGTTCCGATGTTTTAGTCGGAGCAGGTCCAAGATTTTGAATGCCCAGATCGGAATAAACTTCGTTTACCCTTAGCTCTCTATCCAGGGGCGATGATTAATATTTCTGCGCCATAGAAAATTTATCTTTTGGTGTCCCTGTCCCAAAACTAGCTTCTAAAATTTGGCTCCTACCCTTCGTCTTGCCTGTAGTCTGACGCACCCCAATTGAATTGCCGCCCTGGGAAACTGATCAATTCCCTTGTGTGGTGGACCAATGCGCCCCCAACCTCATGATTTTATTGTCTGCATACGATGTGTACATGAAATAAGGGGAAGTCGCGGTGAGAAAAATCCTAGAAATTTGAAGAAGTTTACAACCTTAATTCTACGGTGATTGTTTATCAAATTACTTCCCACATCTTTTATTACGTTAAGGGACTATCAGTATCATGGTCAAAGTGACGAAAAAACCATTTCCTCCATCAAAGCGCGAGTTAGCTAACTTATTTGGTTTTTCTTCATTATCCTGCATCCTCTCTGTTCACCTTTCCCTAATTTTCTCGTGTCCTTTTTTTTGGACAAACTCCCCTCTAGCCATCCCCCACGTAAAACAGAGGAAGTGTGTTCCCTTTTTTTCTTAGCGCTGCTAATTTCCCAACCCTCCTCACCGCGTCTTTTTTTAAATTTTCCCCGACTCCCTGATGCGTCTTGCATCTTTCATCTCATGACCGTTTCCCCCCTTACTTCTCCTGCCAATCTTTTTTTCCACCTTCAGTCCTACTCCCGCCCCTCCCCCCCGATCCCCCTTTGTAATCAATCCTTCGTTTCCCGTCGGACGGATTTTTACTCTTTTTACAATCCTAAAAGATTACCTCTTTCCAAATATTCATTATAAATTTATTTTTTCTTTAAGATCTCCTACCACTACCCCCTTGGCCTTTTTCTCCCTTGCCTTTGCTCATTTTTTCAAATGTGCCAATTTTTTTATCCCTGGTTCTTTTTATTTTCTGCGGAGCGAGGAAATATGGCGGATGTAAGGCATTGTAATTTTCGTTTTTAAAGTTTAGAAGGCCGGAAAAATCATCCTCATATACTATTGCGGAGGTTTCCTCCCAGGCCACGAAGTTTAGTTCTAAACAATTTCATGGGATTTGGTTATCCTGCTCTCGACCTTTCTATCCTTTTAGAAGCCAGTAATTGTACCGCATACCTGTTCCCCTAGCGCTACACGTTTTCGTCCTCTCATACTATTTTTCCGCATTCCCCCGTTCTACTTGGAATTATTCGCGTATTTTGATGCTCGGTGCAACCTATCATTTATTTTTTTAAACTCTTTTGCTGGCCGAGATAATTGCAGATTTTTCCGGGTTTTACTTTGGCGTTATTTTTCATTCATGCGGCAAAGGCATCGCGGTTAAGTGTGGCGGAAAATAGTGCCGAGAAATCCACAAGAGATATCTAGGTTTTGTTCTTTCGAGGTGGCAATTTCACAGAATTATTATATCACCTCCTCTTTTCATTTTCCTCTGCATGCCCGGGTCGAGTGTTTTGTGATTTCTTTCATTTAGAAGGAAAGGATTTACGTGAAACGGCGTTCATGTGGAGCTGATCCAGCGTGGGAAACATTTAGGGATATTTTTTTACTTTGAGATCATGGTCAATGTAGAGGAAGTTGAGGAATAGTTCCCCGCGCATTCTTGTGTACCATGTACATATTAACAATCACTGGTGAAGCGTCTACATTTGAATTTTTTTGAAGAATAAAATAAGCGTGAGAAATCTGCCTTTCCAAATGCTCACCATAACATTTCTATTTTTCCTTAATTCCTTATTAATATTTATTTTTATCTTTAAAGTTATACTGACACAAGTCTTGTATCTTAGCTTTCTTATCATGCAACATTTCCGTGATTTTTAGGACGTGATTTATATTTCTTAGCATTTTGTATTTTATTTTATTGGTATTTTATTTTATATGGTATTTGTTTTTGATATTTTTTTGGGTTTTATTTTGTTATTTGGTATTTGGCTAGACAAAGTGACCATGTTGTAAACATAAATATATGGGACTCTCAATTTGGTCAAATTCTTATTTTTGAAATAAGTGATGAAGAAAACCCGGACGTGGTTAACCCAAATATTATTCGGTTCTTAAATAAAATGATCGGAATTTGGATTTATATTATGAATTCGTCTAAATATATAAATACCTACTTACACAAACACGCACATATGCAGAAAGGAAGAAGTTAGAATTTTTAAGTGAATGATAAAAAGGACTTCTTCCAGAAACACGTGTCAAGAGAGAAGCTAAAGAAATGTTATTGAAGCAGTTGTTAGTACAAAAAAACGAAATATGCCTGTTAAGTACTTCACTTTTTAGGGTCGTTTTCATGGGATTCTCCTGATTAGTTTTCATTGGAGCATGCTCTACCTTTCGAATATTTCACTCGTTTTCAAAAATACCTCTTGTAATAAGGAAAAAACCGAAAGGGTAAGGCCGAGGAGCTATGTATTGAAACAACAAAAACATATCATGAAATTTAGAGCAAGTCTGCCATGCATCAATACTGTGCTCTGTATTTTATTTTAGCGTAGTAATATCTAGTTATAATATGAGTCTCTCTAGTATTTTTGTACTTAGTATTTCCGTTCGCATTGATCTGTGGACGGCGAAATTCGTACAATAATTACCCTGACCAGTGTTAAGCTGCGGGTGAAGTAAAATTTCCGGACAGAAATTCGTTCTGATGGATAGCGGCGTTATTGTCTCCATGGCAACCGAAACGTAAAATACTCATTCACATCCTAAATCCTTTACTGGAAAAGGATCGCTGGGCTTAAAAGTTGTAATCTTCCGTTCCGGTAGATATATAGCCGGTGCTTTTTGTCGCTTAATTTTTTATCGTCCAACGACTAAAATACCAATCGAGAGGTCGAAACTGTTTATGGTTTATCAACCGGCTCGGTGTTTTATTTATTCTTCATCGTTTTATTTTATCTGCATGTGCGAGCTCCCTCTCCTCGGCGCAATAAATTAACTCATCCCAGTGTTTAATGTTGTGTGCGCATAGGGCAATTACGTTGCAAGCATGCGCCACGCTTCAACCCCGTCATTTGTTTCCCTGGTTTCCCTTGCCCCCCCTAACATTACTCTCCCCACCCTCTTGCCCTTTCCCACTTCCACCCACGACCGAAAAATCCCGTCAGCCTCTGCCCAACCCTCCTCTCTCGGGTATTTTATTGCCTTTCCCGTAACTCCCCTTCATTTGTTTCCATTTTTCGATATTTCATTTTGCTCGAGACCCCGGTCTGTTTGCAACGTCGCCTTAATTGCAAAGGTTTTCTATTTCAGCAAAGTGATGATAGTTGACGGTTTTACATTTGCATTACACAGTAGAATCATTTTTTTACTCGCCCGCTTGAGCACATTTTTTAGCGGATTTTTTTAAAATATTATTTTTCTCGTGCGGCGTACTGCTCAGTTTTCCCATCGCACATGACGGATTTGCCTGAAAGGGATTTTTTTCGCTCGTTAAAAAAGATATTTTTGTGAACTTAGTGGGTCGCTTTGAAGAAATTATGCGGCAAATTCTTTGTTCATATTTGTGGTGACCAAGCGATCACATGATATTCGTCCGTTTGAAAACAATTCAGTTCACCACTTTTGTTTTCAATATTTTGCAAACCATAAGAGGCCTGACTAGCGGTAACTTTTTTTCATCTCTGGAATTTTAAAATTGTAAATAAAGAATCAAAAGGACTCGAAACTTTTAGCACCTAGCTTATGAAAGCTTTTCTCCCCTTTTACCCCTTAGGTTATTTTGGCCTTAACATGCTTTTACCTTTAATTAATGTGAGCCCTAGATATCGGTTTCGAGCAGAAGTGGGCCCACAAATTATAAAGAAATTTGGGAATCATGTTTTACATGAGCATTGACGCCGAGAAACACGCTAAATTCCATCGGAAGATCGAATGTGTTTTGAATATCCGTGCAGAGTAGGTATGCTTCGTTGCCATGATTTTTAAAATGATAGCATTAGCTTTCAAGTTCTCATCCTCTGAATCCTTGCTATGGCAAAAATGAAAATGTCACCAATGAGTCATTTGGTTCTTGAAATGTCTCCAGTTAATTGTATAACGTAATGATTAAAACATGTATTCAAATGACAGTATCCATTGGTTTGGTAGGTGAGGGTAGAGCTCAGCTCAGCTTAACGGCGTGTGAAATTCACACATCAGGGTTGGGTGGCCAGTTCCTTTCCATGCGCCGCCTGGGGTTCCTCAGGATTACCTGGTCCTCGGAAAATGGCACAAAGTTTGGGTGAAGCTGAAGGTCACTAGGAATCGAACCTGGGGCCTCCGGTTGGTAGCTCAGCACTCTGCCCACCGCGCCCCTAAAGCATGGAATATCTTGTTACAATTGATTACCCAGTTATTTAAAACTTCACAACCGCTGTTCATTTTGATGACGTGATGCCAACCAATGCTTTTGAGATATGAAGTAATGGAAGAGATACTCGTGATACCGTGAATTCTGCGTGAATCGATTTTCTTCGATAAAATGTATCGAAATCGTCTACTACCCGCGTGAGCACGACTGTTTGAAAAATGATGACATAAACCTTCGTAGGTCGTCTTGCTTATTTTTTTAATTTCGATCAGCATAGCTACCACCTGCCAAAGATAAAAATATGAATTTAAGGGCAGTAGGAAATTCTCAGGTATGTTAGAAAGTAACCGGACCTGTACTTTCTGTCCAGTATTTACTAGTGTATGGTTGTGGACTACATAGAACAAATATTTAGTATAATTACATTATATATATTACATAATAATAATATAATTATAATTACTTCGTTATATAACTATTGGTTGCCTAATGTAATTGGAACCTGGAGTACTCAACCCTGGATTCAGTTCAAAGTGGCCTTATCTTTTAGGATAAAAAAATATTTTTACGCCTTAACGGAGGAATAAATTTTGTCCCGTTGTTCATACGATCGTTTCTCCGATTTCGGGTAATCAATCCTTTCATCGGACGGTAATTTAGTTTTAATTTATGTTGGCAAATGTAGATTTTAGCAAATGATGTCCAATTTAGTTAGTCGATCTTGAAATTACAAAAGTGAAGAAAAGTTGCTTCGTGGAAGAAAATAGAAGTTGATCTGGATCACCATAACCTTTATTTTTAACTTTGGTTTGTGTTTCCTTCTTTCCCCCTTATTTAAAGTCTTTGCAAACACATCACACAACCCTTATTCATTGCTTCTGCGATTGACAGCATCCCTTAAAATTATATCGTAATATATCGCATTATGTGTCCACAAAGCGCCTGTTCCTTGCATTGTTTTCGGAAATTCTAACCTATTTTGATTAGGGATACCTTGGGGATATTTTTCTCATTGCTCTCTAGCATCCTCTACGAAGACATAACTGAATTTAAAGAGATAAATCAATGCAAGGCTCCATTGAATTTCTGTTTCATGGACCCTCATCCTTACACCATTGAGTCCAATTCACCGTTAACTGGTACTAGAATCTCGTCACGATCATTAAAACTCAATATCTTCAAAGGGAAAAGGATTTAATACCTTTGTAAGCTGACCGTACATGTAAATTGACCAAAAATAACAATTTTTTATAAATAGTACGGTACAGATGTGCTCTTAAATTCTTTTGAAAGCCATTCCGTCATGCACTGATGTTGTGATATTATCGGCGAAATCATCATGATATTTGATTAAAATCGTTCTAAGACTGGCATTCTGTGTGTATTGATTTTTTGCGCCGTTAATAATGCCTGTTATATTTTCTTTCATTCAAGATTTTTCACATGTTTTTCCGGTGTTTATCATTAGCTTTTAGTCAGTATATCGGTTGGGGATTTTCCAGTATCGTTCTCCCAATGGTGGATTATTCTTTCTTCTCACTATACTGAAAATATTTTTATTCTTTTTCTTCTTACACGATAGAATTCATTCAATTAATTATGCCTTACACATTTCGTAGGCGCGTGCTTCTATACATTATATGTCCTTGATTTTATTGTTCATTCTACGCTATTGGTTGATTTTCAGAGGTATAGTGTGGCATTAGTGGCATTCGGTATTACAAAGAACATTTTATAGATATTTAATACTTAATCTCGTACTTGATGTATGTTTTCTATACTTTAGCCACGCTAATTGCGACATTATTATAACATGAAGTTGTTTTCCTTGATTTCATCGTTTTTAAACCAAGTGTGCTTTTATAAAAATGTCTATGTTTAATGAAGAATTACACATTATTTAATTCAACCGTATGGAGATATCATTTAGGCCGTAACGTGAAATAATGGCTACATAGACATAAACTCGGTGGCTCAATTGAGAGCTGATGACATTTTTTAAATAACCTAAGCGATTATGGGTGAGTTCAACACAAAGAAGTCCTCTACTAATTTGAATCGGTATATAATTCTTATTTTAAATTGCACACACACTTTTATTATTTTTTCTTTAAGAGCGATGTCCCCATTCACCTTTTATGTGCACAATAAGCGACGTTTCTTTTACTTGTTCTGTCAATTTCTTCCTTCGTGAAAGAGCAATTTAGCAGTTTGTAACCATTACTTATTGTTTTCCGCAGAACGTGGGCGCCGACGGGCCATATTATACATACGGTCGCAAAGCAGCTTTATCGTCAGTAATCATTAAACCAAATAAGCATAATACGTCCCATTAATCGACGGAATGTTAACTTATCGACAGTGACAAAGGGTCCGGCTTCGAAAACAAAAGAAACCGACCGCCGCTCTGTTGGTCCACGGAGGAGGTTTCGGTTGGGGATGGGGGTGGGGCGGATCCCAAATCAAGAAGATTAAATATTCCGGCAACACGCTTCGGACGCGCGTGTAAGTGATAAATAATGCCAGGGAAAGAAAGTAACCGTGCGCGTCAAGGTCCTCACAATAGGACTCGACTCCCACGCGTCCCTCTGGGAGGGAGGAGGAGTGGTGCGGGAGTATGAAGGACAAGTCGAAACATTTCCCTCAGACGGTCGTCCGATTTTAGTGGTCCCTTGCGATTGTTTTATTTTTCTCTTTTGTTTATCTTTAGCATTAAAACAGTGTCCGGCGGTGAACCGTGGAGTTCATTGTTCCGAAAGGACAAGACTAATTCCTCCGTCGGTCTCCTTTCCCCTTTCTAGGGGTACGGGAACGAGGTCGCAAGCATGCCGGTCACGGAAAGGGTCTAAAAAAGGGGCGGCAGGGGTGGGTGGCCTGAAATCTGGCGCGCGTTGATGTTCCTTTCTTCCCTTTGGATTCATTTTACCCGCTCCTTTGTTTCTCTTTGTCTTTGACTATCCATTTTGTTTCACAATTGTCCTAGAATTAATGCGGATTTCAGGGAGCGCTTGATAGATGTGTTCGACTGGCAGACCACGTGGCGCCCGTGAATGTATTAGGGATACTTAGTCTTAATCATTTAAAGCAGGTGGATTAGCATACCTTGCCACACAATCCTAACGAGGTCTTGATTAGAGGGAAGAGAGTAAATGAGAGGATGGCCTGGAATGAAATCCATGAAATACTCATTGGATTCTTTAAAGCTCTAAACACGTCTTCCATTAGTTTTATCTTGCTGATTTACTGACAAAGCATCAACTTAAAAACATATTATACCTGATAATAAACACTGTTTTGAAGTATTGAAAATTTAATGTCACATTAGATTTATGATGATTAATTGGACTGAACAGATCACTGCAGAAAGAAGAAGTCCTTCGAATAGCTGGGGAAGGGAGACTTCAGTTTAAAACTCACCAAGAATGTATGAAAAAGTTATTGAATGTACTCTTAAGGAAAAATAGCGAATCTGTATACGGCGATCGGAAGGAAAAATGATTAAAGCAATTTTAAAATAAAGCAATAACAGAGTAAGTTAAATCGAATACGTATTATTTCATTATAGGTAATTTTAAATAAAGTACGTAGCTAGAGCGGAAATTTTGTAGCAAACCAATCTTTAATTTGATAATTTATGGTTACTTATCGATCAGAAATGTGTTTTAAATGAAACCTGAAAACTATAAAGCTGTTAGGCAATATCGTGGTTTTTTTAATGGAAAAATATTTAGTCACAGCACAGTTTAATTGCATTTATATTACGTTAAATCATTTTCAGGTGCTAGATTTTCATACTACCTTTATTCGTGTCTAAAATACTTTTGTTTTTCCTTCCTCTATCTTGCTTGTTTAGCTTTCCCTCCCACCCTTGTGCGTTCTCACAATCCGTATTGTAACTCTTGCGGGAGAAATGGTTATAATTTAATTTCACTGCGTTATTTGAATTTTTTTAAAGGTATTCAATGAATATTTTTGCGTTGTTACTTATTCACTGTGAAGTTAGTAAATATTTTGGTAACTGCAACTGTGATGCTTTCTCTTTAACACATTTTTTATGTTTAATACATAGATATTTATTAGTATATTCTTGCCCTAAGGGACAAGAGGATGAGAGTGGATTTGGAGATGTGGGTTTGGAAATAAATTGAGAAAATAAGTTGGACAGTGGGGTAGACTAACGACGAAGTTTAAATATGGTGGGAGAAGAGAGGGAGTTGATATTGGTAAAACATAGAGAGGGCCGAAAGAATCGGTGGAGGAAGTACATAGATCGTGCGTGATATGTTAGATGTTGAAGGTCGAGTTAGAAGGGAGAACGTTAGCCAAGCGGAGAAGAGGAAGTGAGCGAATAGGCTTTCTAGATGACATCAAGGCAGGTATGAAGTATGAAGCACAGGAGAAAATGATCATAGGTCAAATAAATGGAAGGCCACGTTATGCATATTAGCAATAACTAGGGATTCGTTAGGTAACTAGGTACCTACTATGTGTTAGGTACCTTTAATGCTACTTGGTACCTTTAATAGTTGTATTGCCTTTAATGATGCATACTTACAAGTCTACGTTATGCTTTTAGTTCTTATTGATCAGTCTAGAAAATATTTCTTCCCAAATCAGTTGCAAGTTCTTGAAAATGCTTACTGTTGGTTGGGCAGAGAAAAATGCATATGATGAAAAGAATATCGTTTGGAGTTTCTGTTAACCTCTTAGTTAGACATTAATCTAAGTGTGGATGCCATTACAATCCTGAAATATGTTTCAATACCCTCTCACATATATCCTCGCAGCCATCTTTTGATGGTGCAATCAAATGAAGTCCCATTTTTTTACTGCTAGGATCCCTTGGAAAAAAATAATATAAGGTCCTCTTAGAGCAGTAATCCTCGGGAAAAGGATTTTATAATATTTGCTCTCGACTCTCCAAAATGGCACCTGAGGGAAGGACAGAATAAGTCTCAAGAGTGCTCCATTAAAAAAAATGAAAGGCGCGGCGCTGCGAAGGCCGAGAGGCGGTTTCCAGGTAAAGGGTCCAGAGCGGGGTTGGTCACGGCTCCTAAATATGTTCATAGTCGGAATAGCTGCAGTCTCCGTCCTTTAAAAATCACTTCGTCTTCCATTTAGTACTGGTTCATCCCAGAGTGGGTACCTCTTTCCGTTCGACCTTTGCGACTCGCTCTTCCTTTACGCAGTGTTGTCAAGGTACAAGAGGTCCTTGACAACCTACGCTTTCCTACGGTTGACTATATATATATTATATATAGGTATAAATATATTTAAAGCTATAATGAGCTATGCATATTTTACTGCGTTTCTTATTTCTGTGGCGACCAAATGGTTAGGTACAGTTTCTGGAAGGCCAAGCGACAAATCCGAGCGCCAGGAGACGGGCTCTTTCAGGTTTTCATAAGGTAAAGGAAATGAGGTAAAAACAGGATTATCAAATGGAAACTTGGTGTCATGCATATTATATACGCTATATTTAAATTTTACGTCACTGCTCGTTTCATTTATCGATAAGTTCTCCCAACTTGGGAAGTGTAGACTAATTTTTTGTTATGCATTCACTGTATTTGAATTCGTAACTAAATTACGTAAACGTAAAGTAGCGCATGAAATATGTAAATTTCAGTATATAACGAAATCGGAAGTGGATTTTAGTGTTTTCAGCAAAATCTTTTTTATGATTAAGTCCGTGAGATGCTTTTATTTCCTCATGAGATATCTAGAATGGTGGGAATACTTAAAGGAGAAAAAGGGACGGTGAAAATGGGTTGACTCAGTGGAGGTCTTTGAAAAGATGCCTTATTCCCAAGAATCGAGAAAATGGTTAAAACTTTGGTTATATCATGCTTGCTATCGAAACATTTAATAGGGAATAGCCTAGACATTTTGCTGAGGTGAACTGCATTGCTGAACAGATTCACTCCATCGGCTGAACAAACGCTCCCCGGGATTTTCGCCGCGGGGTTAGTGAAAATATTAATGATCTACAATCTACCCTTTTTCGGATTGGCAGGATAATCCGAAGCTTAGACCGCCAATCTAAATTTGTCCTAAAATTCTATGGGATAGGGAATCCATGGCAAAGAGAACCATGGGGTCGAGGCTCAGTTGAGGGCATTGCTTTCAATTGATGGAACCTATAGCACCAAATTATATCGAACTCCACCAGATATGGTTGACGTGGTATTAATTAACTCGTCGGAGCGTCAATCCATATTCTTTGCTCCATACGTCACATGCAATTAATCCAGCGTTTTTAATGCGTTGCTTTTGAGCCCTTCCCATTTTGGCGTAGGGAAAGCAGCTGTTACCTTTAATCATTCCCCGCCGGCATGTACGCAACAAGCAAACTAAGTATGTGTCTGGTTTAGCTAAAAAAACATGAATAGTTTCGTAACAATTTGTATAATGTTTTTTATCTTTTTTGGTGGTTAGTTACATGTTATAAAGATTATTATATTAATTTTAAAATGTATCATGACTGTTGATACTTTTACATTGAGTTTTTCGCATAGTTTTCGTCGACCATTGAAGGAAGATGTCGTATATGACAGCTCATAATATAGCAAATTCGCGTTCTCCGACTTCGCGCAGTTTTACAGTCTCCATTTTCGTTTCACCTAAATACCAAATAAAATTGTTATGATGACTTGTGAGCCGTTTTCAACTTCTTTCTGAACTATGTTGAGCATAAATTCTCCTTCCTTGACTAGAAAAGTGTGTTCTTACAATCCAATGCCCTCCGTCAAACATGAAGTTGTTGCCTCTGAGAAAACGCGAACAGTTAACCACAGAACATGCCCAATGATGTCCGACTGTCCCTCATTATCGTGAAGGGAGGCACTGTATTAAGTTTTTACAAAATATTCCAGAGTTTTCAGATGCAGGTTCCTCTGGGTGATTGAAATTTTGCGGATCCCCCGAACTTCTACTCCATTATGAGAAAAATGATTTTAGGTAATTTAGGTCAGCATATTTCACCGTAATGTGTGAGACCCAAAATACTTTTATTTCAGATTATTGATACCCAATAAAGCTATTGTAATATATGAGATTTAGCTTCATTATTTCTTTGTGAATAGTTAGAGACCGATAGGTTTTTCACCAGATATTTCGTAGGTATATACTTTTAATGAATTACCATTGTAAAACTTGAAGCACGCTTGCATGGCAATGTTTACAAAACAGTTATACTTTCCATTTTAATTTTACTTCCTTTGGAGCACGTAAACCACACATAAAAAAGCTACTTTTATCTCACTTTTAAAAGAATTTTAAGTGACGTTTTCAGATTTACTTAAGTTTTCAAATAGGGATTGATATCGTTTGATGAGAATTTTTACGAAGGGTTGTTGTTATATTTTATTCTTTTAACTGGATCGATTGGAGAGGATTTTTTTATCCCCACTAAAGAATATTTCCACGACTCGTCGAAACCTTTTCTTAAAAATCGGGTTATCACACCCGTGTGGCATTTCAAAATAAGATTTGAGGTTACCTGTAGCTCCGATTCACTCCATTTAATAGTCATTATTCGCTTAATGCGATTCCATGCTGCCAGGCGACCGCGAATAGCCAAAATTGATTATTATTTTTTCACCGTTCCCGTATTAAAATTTTTTCTCCGATCATGATGGAGGCTTTACCTGACCCGGGGTTTACCCCACATTTCACTGGAATTCTTTTTCCCCTTGCCTCTATTCTCTGCTCACTTCACCCTCCTAACTACCCTTCCCTTCCCCCTACCACCCGCTCCAATCCCTTCAAACTGTCGTCGCTTCGTGGCTATTCATTCTCGGGGTGGTCGGGCATTATTAAGTGACGGCTTGCCCTACATTTTTTTACACCTATCGGTTATACCCTATGAAGTACCTACCTATCGAAAAAACTCCTTCTCTTGCGCTTTGTAATTTCCTTTCTCGTCCCCCAATATCCACATGGCCTGGTTGCCCCATTTTGTCACCGCTGTTTTTTTTTCAGGGAAACCTTTTTAATCGCTTTTATAAAGGTTCCATTCTTCAAAAAATCACTACGTATTCATCGTTAGTGGCTCAATGATTGAAATTAACGAATCGAAATTTTATTTGAAGCGTTCGTTTCGATACGCCTGTCATGCCGATGAGCACTTCCAATTGAATTCCCTGATATGAGGAAAATTTTTCCAAACTCTTACAATGGATTTCGGGTACGTTTCGCAAAACCGGAGGCTAATGCCTTCTTCTGTCCAACAATTGTAATATAATGTTAGCCGAGGATTTTTCTATTCTGAACGTTACTGGAAGTTTGCAATACGGGGTATATTGCCATGTGGTAGGATGCCACGTAATAAGATGCCATGGGATAAGAATAAACTTCTAAGAATGACATCTCAAAAGCATATTGTTAAAATATTTCTAATGTTATTGCTTCATAGCGCATAAATCGTATGGAGATGACATTGATGCCGCTTAATGAGAAGGGATTTTTCAATTCAATCTTTAAGCTGCAAAATGTGTTGCCATTAACTTTGGAAGTATTTAATCTTGTGCCTAAGTAATAATTCTGCTGAAAGGAAAAATACATGGAATAACTTCAACTTGTTGTACCAAAGGCTCTAAATATGAAATACGAAAAATGAAATTCCTCAAAGCTGATTATTAAATGTGTTGTTAATTTCATATTCGTTTGTTTTTGTTTTATATGGATTGCAAAAATCACATTAGACTTGCATTAATCAAGAAATTGGCTCCCGTTGACTGACTCTTCATGAGCTGCCGTTCTCTCCCCTTGTATGACCCTTATAGTCACATGGTATCACTTATGCATTTATTTGCTGTTAAAGTGCATTTTATCCTTGTAATTGATTGTATGCATTTTAGTACGCCGCAATGAGATGCGCTTCAGCCATCAGCTTTGTTACAGAGGAAATTTATGAGGCATAGGAAAATGGCGGTGCAAGCGTGATGTTGAAAATTAATTATCTATTAGATTTATGAAGAATTCACGACCATAATCAATCAATGAGTATTCGTTCATCTGATTTGACGCAATAAGCTGTCAGATTCAGTTTAGTTTTGAAAATCGTTGCGAACGTAACCGGGTACCGAAATCAACTACATTGAACTTGTGGTACAAATGAAATCGATAAGTAATCAAGAGCTTAAACGTCGTTCCACTTTTTACCACCGCCACTTTTTAATCTTCCTCCTTCGGTGTTCATTCTTTTCCGAGAACGCCCTCAGGTACGGTTTTGAATCTTCTAAACTGTTGCCCTCCGGGGGCGCTGGCTGCTCTTTCCCTCTTCTCCCATTCTTCAGTTCATCCTTTCCTTTCCTTTCTTTCTCGCCTCGAACATTCACACCTTACCATATTTCACTCCCTTTGTTTTTCCCTTCAGCATCCCCTTTCCTTTACACTCTCCACCTCATTCATTCCTCTCTCTCTCTCTCCCCCAACGTTTCTCACCTTTCCACTCCCTTCCACGCCCTCACTTCATCTCCCCCTCATACCTTTTATCTCTCCTCGCTAATCTCTCCTTTTATTTCCCACTTCGGCCAAGTTTATATTAAATGGAAAACAGGGGGAAAAAAACACAGAGAAGGTGTCGAAAAAAATAAATCTCCAACCCTCTTCCTCCTCGCTTCGTCTCCATTCCCACCACTCGACCTCTCTTCCTCCCTCCCCTTCCTTCCCTTCGTATCTTTATCCAAAACTCCTTAATCCCTCGCTCCCTTCCGCTTTAAATCCTCCTCTAACCCAGCGACTCAGGTGGCGTGCGCGTTTGGGCAAGCGCAGGAGGGGGTGTTGATAGCGCATACCTACCTAATCATCGGAACCAGAGAGGCAGCGCGTTTATTTCTTTAATTTCAATCCAATGAATATTTCTCGCACTCCTCTTTCAACCAACCAACCTTCTCTCCTGGTTTCCAACTTCATCCCCCCGTTCAACAACGGTTAGGCGTGTTTTGCTGGACCCTCGCGATTGGGCTTCATTTTTTTTACAATGTCCACCTCGGGGCTAGTGAAATGTCCCCGTTATTCGTTCTCATGAGAACTGATTCAATACTTACTCAGCCAGTGCACTTTTTACTTTCGTGCACTAGAAGGGATAGAATCGTATTGCTCACTGTAAAAAATTATTTCTTGTCATCACTTGTATAGGAATCACCCGGAGTATTACATTCGCGTTTTTGGGCATGCTCTCTTCAATCAGATTTGAAAGCCAAAATTACGTTTCCAGAAAAAATTGGAGATGATTCAATATGAGACCTACACTTTTCGTATACGTATGCAAAATTTAGTTTTTGCATGACCAATTCCTTTTATGCTCAAAATAAGTATTTTTTCATACCCTCTGTTCCGTAATAATATTTCATCTAGCTCAAATGATATTATATACAAGCGTGAAAACTAGTATTTATGATATCCATTTTGGAACTGGGTGACCAATGAATGTTAAGTAAAAAATGTTGCTCTATATCTCATGTTTAGATATATCTTTTTTTTTATTCTCTGATCGGGAAAATGTTTACCAGGAGTTTAATTGTCTCAAGAATTATATTTCTAACTATTTTCCACCTAATTTGAAAATAATTTTCTGATAATGGAGATAAAATTACTTAACTGTATAGAATGGGTAATGTAATCTTTGGTGAGAGTATTCAGATGTGGGCTATATTTATTATTTCTTTTTACGGTCATTGGCACAATATAGAAGGCAGGGCATGTTTTCGCACTTTAAACACGTAGTTTTTTCTTGTAAAATATATGTTTGTGTTTAAATATATAAATAATCATTTTTTTCTCTGCATTCCAATCTACCAAAAATCACAGTAATCAACCCGTAGGTCGGTTTGGTAGGTGAGGATAGAACTCACCCAGTACTAAGCCCAACGGCGTGTGA
>LYUA01000005.1:352858-367538 GCA_002093875.1 Calopteryx splendens
CCCCGTCCTTACTTATTCCTCCCCGTCCAGCCCCTCTGCCCACCGCCTCCATCCAACGCCCTCCGACCCCCTCCCCGTTCGTGTGACACCTCTTTCCCCCCCCCCTGCCTCCCTGCGTCACACGTCACTCACTCTCGCCCCCGTACCAGCGTCCGTCCGCCCTGAGAGAGGCCAACTCAACTCTCCCTCCCTTCTCCCAGAGGCGTGCCAAAGGCTCGACTTTGACTCTAGCCTGTCGGGGGTTCGAGCTGGCGTTGCGCGTGGATTCAGGGGAGAGGTGCCCCCCTGGAGAAGGAGAGGGACCGAGGTGAGGGCAGGGGACGTGTCTTTGGCCCGGAGCGCGTGAGGGCGGGCTTTCGGAGTGGCTATAAGGGATGTGTGTGTATGTGTTAAGGGAGCTGGGCGGGGAACAGTGGGAAGTGGAGTGGTAGGGAGTGTTTCAGTGTGTACAGGTTAATCATTCAAGGCACGCGCAGTGTGTGTCGGTGAGGTGGCATTGGTGCGGTATGCGGGCGCGGGTTGTGCGTGGGCGTGAGCGGAGGTTTGGGAGCGGGATTAAGGGTGGTAATGTGGGCGCGGTGCGAGAGAGAGGGAAATGAGCTCCTGTTTCCCTCTCCATCCACCTATCCCATCGTTCACAGCGCCGCCGACCCTTCATCCGCTCCTTTCCCTCCTTCTCTTTCCTTCACCTCTCCTTCTCTCTCCTTTGGCCTCTCTCTCTCTACCTCTCTCTCTCTCTACCTCTCTCTCCCTCTCTTTACCCTTCTCCTCGGTCCAAATCCGAATTAGATATGCCCCATCTACTTAGCACATGCTCCATCTACATATCACTCCGAAAGAGCGACATAAAGGGGTGTGACAGGCAGGGCCGAAGCGTGGGGAGACTTATAACACTGGCCGTGAAGAGAAAGGATTGTTGCAGTCAAAGAGCAAGTTGCCATCATCGAACATATCTCGGGGAGGTAACGAAAGAAATAGCTCCCAGAAAAATGTATTTTTCCACGCCTAGAATCATTAAGGACGATCCTCTCACACAAGTAACTTAATTTAGATGCCATCTGCTCAAAAGTCGCGAAGTCTTTCAACTAAGTCGGATAGCAAATTAGCATTTTACAACTTTTCAAACCTTATTTTATAAAAATGCAGTCTCAAACGTTTGGATCATTTATCACGCTCGAGATTGTACAAACTCCTCTGTGGTCAAATTAATGCGTTGCATGGTGGCAGGAATGGACCAAATTTCCGAATCAGGATTAGTGCACCAATTTGCTTTCATCTAAAAAAATTTCTCTTTCCATTTTGCAGAACATCTTTATAAATATAACTACAGCTCCAATTTCACGGCAATGATACTGCTCTTCCAAAAACTCGACATGGTAGAAGAAATGAAGGCGTTTCATTAGATCATATACCCCTCCGCAAATGAATATATCTTCCTACAACATTAACCCTTGCTAACGTTTGTGTCTCCTTCCCCCCTGGTCATAACCCGCTCAACATCCTCACCGTCACCGTCTACTGTGTAGGTATTCCCTCCTGCCATCCTTGTACCACCTTCCGGTAATATCTGCTCTGTAACTATAGCCCCTAAACCACTCCTGTCTCTCCCCAACAAGCCCCGGCCCGGAATTTCAACCCAACTCCTCTGCTAATGTTGCATATACCTATGGGCAGCCTTTTAAATCTATAGAACACATGAGGATAACTTTCAAACTTAGAAATACGTATCAAGCTACTCAATAAATGCTGTGAAATTTTACATAGTTGATTATTTATAAAATTAATCTTTCCTCCCTTAAAAACATAATGTACAAAACCATTATTGAAATTATCTGCACATAGGGCTGCGAAGTATGGGAACTAACTAACAGTAACAATATGAAAATAAGCCTTCTCTTAATGAATTTTCGGAGACGAAGCTCTGGCATATCTAGACTTCATCAAATGAGAAATGAAAGAATAAGATATGTAATAAACGCTGAAGGCTCCAGAGTAGATACCGTAAAAACCAAACATCTTATATGTTTGGGCACGTAAAACGAGTGCCCGAAAGCCGATGCCCTGCAAATGAATGGGGGAGATAATAATCCTGGTGATTAGGAGGCGGCGCCAGTAGTAACCAAGCTCACAAAAGAAGAATAGAGACATTAAAATGGGATTGGGTAAAAATAAAATGGGATTACCCTTCAAGAATAGTTATAGATTCAAATTAAATGTTTTTATATAGGATTGTGACTACAGGTAAAATGTTACATAAAACTTTTGAGCTACCTATTCCCAAAATATACTTATTACCTTATACTCGTCACTTTGTGGAATTTGGTCATCTTCACTCAAGGAAAAAAGCACATCCAGCATGTCCCAGCACACACATACCCACACACCACCCAGCGCACATACCCATCACACATACCCATCCAGGTTTCAATAACTTACTTGTTGCTCGTAAATGACTGGTTAAGTATTCGGAATCTGGGTCTGTAAATAAAACATTTTCCTGTAGATTCTACAGAATATTTCTTTCCTTGATTAACCAAAGAATTTTTCTCGTAACTTAGGTTTAGTCTATTGAATAATATTATAAAGCTTTAGCAATCTTTGAGTTCAAAATTCAAGGTATTTTGTTTTATTTATGGATTCCTCAACTTTTAATGAACGTATGAAAATTTCTATTTCACCATAAAATAATATTTTATAAATCAGGTATATTTACCTATTTTAACTACATTTTTTAAGGGTTGAGCCCGAAACTTAAAGAATTATTTATGATAGATTAATATAAAAGGAATTAGATGTATTACTAATTTAATTACCTTAATTTATTCTATCATCTGTTCATTATTTGAATTTACTCGCATTTTAATCTACAAATTAGTACCTACCTACTCTTTTACCTAATTCATCTTTGATTCTCATTAACAGTTCATAAGTTATTATTTTCGATGATCATTTTTTTACAGCTTTTATTAATAATTTTTCTCTCTAATACTATACCATTTTTTAGTTTATCTCTTTATCTAGTTTAACCTTCTTTTTAACTATAAAAAAGTGCCACCGGTTATTTATTTTAGAAGAAAAGAAATTATCCCCTCTCTCACATGGTAGAATTTATCCTCAGTCCCGACTACTCTCTCTATAGTTACCGTACTTGTTTTAGTAAGGAGATACTTGTTTTTATTATGTAAGCGTTAGCCACACTGCAGTATACAAACTAAATCAGCATATACTCGTAAATTCTGTATGGATGTTTTTTGTGTGCCGGGTTAATTATTTGTAGTGTTTCTTCAAGTGGCAACATTTTCCCAAAGTTAGCCATTTTACACAGATTTAGAAGAGATATAAAGACGAGGTGGATAGGCGATTGAGTCATGATAGGTGCTTATCTTCGTTCCTAAGACCCCCCCGAATGCGCCACATTTGCTCCCCCTCCACGTCTGCCCCCGCGCCGCCGTCTCACGCCCATCCATAAACCGCTTAAGATGGTGACCCTACTACTTCCGTTCCTACCCACTTCTATTTTTATTCTCTTTCATCTTCCTCCATGCACGTGCTCCTTATTTTCTTCCCCTCACACATAACCTTGCCAATTAAACCTTTCCCACCCCTTGAACCCTGCCAACGTAGTAATTAAAATATTTCAAATTCCCAGAAGGATCCCCCATTAAAATCGTAGGTTTTGAAGGATCTTAAATTAATCGTTTTTGTGATTTCTAATATTTATAAAGCCAGGTAAACGAAAAATTGCAATGATAATATTTTGAGGGCAAAGAACATAGCATCTAACTCGTAAATTTCTCGACTGAATGAGTTTTGACGTAGCCAATGATCAAAAGTGCCTTTCACCGTTGACACAAACTTGAATTTTGATAACACTAGTCACCCAATATCTGCACCTTTGGCTTCATTAGCATTAGCTTAATGTCGGCTGGAGATCAAAGTATGATAAATGTTAATAAGATCGACCGCGGGTGTATTCCGATTTAATGCCTTCGAATCTTTTGCCCCGGTTTAATTTTGGTCTACATCTACAGAGCAGATCTCTGATTCTCTTCTATTCACCTAAAAAATAAATTAACTCATAACTGATATGCATGCTAACTGAACAGAACACGATTAATGCGGATGTTATGAGGACAAAAAATTAGTGACATTTAACTAAATGAAATTAGGTGACAACATTTTTATTAAAATTTTTAGTCTCGGGCGGGTCTAAGGCTAAAGGAACAAATGGACGCTTAATTTACCTCTTATTGTTAATCTTCTTTATTCCACGATTATTACCGAACCTTACATCCTCATTTCTGAATCTTCCTTAATTCATTCATAAGTTCCCTTTCAGTTGTGGCTGAATGAAAAAGAGCCTCACTTTTAATTGTTTCAGAAAACTTGCTCCCATTCACTGAGTTCTTTCATACTATTCTTTCTCAACCTCAACAGCATTCATGCATTGCTTTATGCATTTTCTTCTTTTTTCCTATATTTTTACGATTACTAGCATAGTCCTACATATAAATATATGAAAATAAACTGTTTCCAAATGAGGGGCAAGGAAAAAGAAATGATTGGAAAGTCAGTGCAATTATCCAATTTCACGTTCACTCGCACTCTTTTCAGCTGTAATCATTTTTTTGATCTTACTCAGTTTACTTTCGAAGCTAAGGAAAAAATCATGGAATTCAGTTGCTTCCTTCCTCGAAACAAGTAATTTCTTATTTTGTACATTTTCTTATTCAGGTATCTTAAAGCAATATTAATGCGTAGGAGAAAAAATTAGTCTATTTATCTCAATTTTGAAAAAATAAATAACAAATAAACTGTCTATTTCAACTCTCAAACTTAACTGTCAATGAAGTTCCCTCATCCTTTTGAAAACAGGAATCAATCCAGTTAAGGTTATATCACACAATGATTACTCCACAATATTATCCTAGTTAAGGCTGCAAATTTTACAACAGGTGCTATTTTTATTTTATTATCATTATAATCTTAGAAAAATAATATTTCAGTAACATTTTATAGTATGAATCATTTTCATCATTAGAGCTAGTATTTTAAATAGTAAACAGATTACAGGTTGATTAGGACGATCCTATGAAATTATGTAAATTCGATTAAACTTTCAAAGAACTTCCTCACTACCACATACGATGGTCCTACAGTCTTTTTTCCCGTGCAAAAGTACTTCGGTTAAATCGTTCACATGGCCCGTTCCTTCTCATTATTTCGATATTTCGCCTCTCATCGGCTTAACAGCGTGCTTCTTTCTGTCATAGCTTCCAACATTACCTCTACCTCCTTAAAAGATCCTATCCTATTTCTTCCATTCGCTTTTCCTGTCTCTTTCGAGTGTTTCGCAACAAGTAACACTCTTTATCAATTCTTCTTCTCAGCATGTTTTCGTCCTTAGTTTTGAATCACCCATTGGTTT
Organism: Calopteryx splendens; assembly: GCA_002093875.1. Lineage (NCBI taxonomy): Eukaryota > Metazoa > Arthropoda > Insecta > Odonata > Calopterygidae > Calopteryx > Calopteryx splendens. Next base: position 358,287 of record LYUA01000005.1, read on the forward strand.
TGAATCAACCCTTATCCCTTCAGTGCCATAACTCCTGCGAAATATTTTGCCCAATGGTATTCCCTCTTAGAATTCACTAAGGAAACTAAGTCAATACATTTTCTATAGTGATTTATATAAATATATTAACTCATCTTCGAAAACATAATAATGAATATTTGTGAAAGTCACGGAAGGGGGATGTCACCTGCGGATTCCTTCATAGGCATTGAAATATAATTTACTTTAATTTCGGGAGAAGGTTTAACGTGAGTGAGGTTTGGTCTCATAATCAGTCTGTTAATGTTTAGTTTAATCTGAGAGACGGAGTTGTCTTTCTGATGTCCGGTCTTTTGTTGAAGATTATTAAGCTTTATCTTTTTTGTGTGTGAAATTAAAACTTTGATTCCAGTCGTCCCACTCTTCTAAATACTTATTTGGGGGTTGAAAAAAATTGAACTTTTAACGTTTTTGGGCTAACTTCAGAAATATCAATATAGGAGTCTAAAAACTTCCTCCAATTAATGAACACATGAGTGACTGTGGGTGGTTATTATTTCTTCCAATTGCCTAGTGTGCTTTCATTTCCCGCAGTACTTTCTTTCTTGTTATTCAGTATGTCTGAACCCAATTCAATTATTCTTTCTGTATGTGCCATTAATACCTTAGTGATGCCTTTATCATAAAGTTCAACACTGATTGTTTTTACCTTCCCTGATCATCTAAATATATTAATAAATTAACTGCCTTGTAATTGGTACCTCTATATCATTTTTTTATACTTAAATATATGTCACCTACTTGAAAAGCGCGTCCAATTTTCTCTGCCTCTAAAATCTCTGTATTCCACCATAGTCCATTTTTTCATCACACTTTTTACCCTACATTCGTATGTAATCTTATTTTTTATACTTTAATACATTCTTATATCCGGCTCTGTGTTTTATTCGGTCATTTTTATCCCAATTTTGTCTTTGTAGCTATAAAATCTGTAATCCGTAAGTCTCTTTGGATTCACATTTACTATTGTTTGCAATTGGCAGACGGAATTTGAGGGAATGAATAATGAAAGGAGGGAGGAATATTAGAATATAAGAGGAAGAAGGAGATACCAAATATTGGAAAATTAAGATTTGAGGAAGACATTTCGCCACAAACAGTTTGGCAAAGAATCAGGAAGAAAGAAGGACCGTTATGTGTGGACCTTCTCAAAGGTGGAAGTGCAATTTAAATAGTATTGACTTAGAAACTCTTGCTGTTCGTTTTAAGTTAGTGCCATCTTCCCTTTACTATTCGCACCCCCTTTCTCATGGCTTAGAAATTACATTCCAGCAATTTTCATTGTCTTTGCTTGTTACTAATCACATACCTAACAATAATATGTTTTTATGTCTTCTTCGTTGGTATATTATTGTAAGAAATTCTTGCCTTATAGAATAATTGGGTATAGAGAGTATAGAGAAGAGTTGGGAAAAAGAGTTGGACAAAAACGAAGACTAAAGGCGAATTTTTTTGGGCACATTGGGAGTAGAGAGGATGTAACTAGGGGATATGCCAAAAAGACATGCAAAAGTGGTTGGAGGAAATAATGAGAGGAAGTGACATTTTCAAGTCTGTGACAGTAGGAAAATCTTAGGTAAGCGGGAAGGAAGAGGTTTTTTTGGGCACCTTGAAAGTAGGTAGAAGGCGCGAAGAACTGAAGAAGGAAGCATTTCGGGGCAAACAAGAAGTAGTTCACGCGGAGCGTAGTAGTTGTTAATTCCCGTCCAACACCTACCATAAATACGTACATTACCGATGACGAGAAGAAAAGGTGTGTCACTAGTTTTAACTTGCCGGTCAGCTGGCTAGTGTAGCTCATCAATATCGAGTCTTTAAATATTGATTTTCATTGCTGTAAGTTATTTTTTTATATAGTTTTAAGCACAAAGCTCTTTCTTATTAACATTTTTTCTTTAGTAAAAGAGCACACATTTCGTTCTCTTTTTTAATTCATTCTGAAATAATAGGCGCAAATTCTTTCCCGGTTATCGAAGAAACTTATTTCATAAATCAACTCCATTCTCTGAGACTAAACTCTTTGCCCTATGGTTTAGTTTGAGAAAATGATTTTGCGCGAAGAGTTGTGACGAACAATGAGAATTCAATTGATGCGGCGTATAAATCTGCATTTTAAAACTTTTGCTCTTCTGCACATTTCCATCCGTTGAACTACAAAATGAATGCCTTTTTACAGCGTCGCCCATGGGGGGGATGATCCTCCCTCTCCGTCATTTCACACTACTCTCTAATTCTCCTCTCTCCCCTGCACCCTCCCTTCCCTCTTCCCCAATCCCAATGCTAATTTTCTGCATCTCCCTCCGTGCGTGGGCTACGTGTAGGACGTCATCGCGGTCATCATTCATCGTCCGGTCACCCTGTCACATTCGCTCAATCATTGCGCTGCTCCGATCAATCACTTGCCGGCGAGTGAATCACCACCCCGGCGACGACGCTTCCAAAACCCCTTCTTCCCCCTCCGTCGCAACCCTCCCGAAACCTCCCCTCCCCAAATGCGCCTCGCATGCTCTTGCGTATGTACGTTCTTCATTCGCTTCTCACTCACTCTATACGGGTAGTGATGGTTTTACTCCACCCTGAACTTCCATCGGTGGCGATGGATAAATATATCCACCGGGTAAGAGTTGTCTTTTGGTTAAAACCTCAGGTCATTCGCATATTTTTTCATTATGTGCATTTTTCAGACACTCCTTGCTACTCTTTTCGGCGATTTGCGTTCTTATGAATCTGGTGCAGCAATAACTGCATTTCTTAGCTATTGGGTATGATTAACAAATTATGACAGGATTTGAGAAACGATTCAACTGGTGAATTATACTGTGAGGATCCAAAATAGCTTTTACCAGTGTAGACATTGACAACTCTGCCTTGAGAAAACAGGGCTATTGAAACACTCTTTTTTGATGAAGCAATTAGAAGGACAATAAAGTGAGGGAAGAGAAAAGGGGATTTTTTGAATGAAGAATGTTTTATATGCACATTGATAAAATGTTAGGCTAGCTAAAATAACTATCGGTTCTATTCTGACCGTATATACGTCTAACACAAAGGCTAAATTTTATTCACGAATTCAGTAAATTGACTCGAAAAATTATTTCTAGTAAATACATTAGTTCTGTAGTCGTTCTTAATTTGTAAAACCCAAATGAAAATACCCAAAGATCACTGCACACTCAATTTTAGTAGATATTAGATAGAACATAGATTAGGTTTAGGACCACACTTGATGATTATTCAGGACATAGGAAGTATTTCTAAAAATTCATCCAAAATATTCAGCGTCAAGTTGTCGACAGTCAAGACAAATTTCTCTTTACTACATCATCGAATTTGACTCGACCAATGCCACGGCAGGATAGACCATGAGAACCGTGGTGATTGGATGGAGGAGACTTGTGACGCAACAACTATGAGCCCACCCCTTCATCGAAAAGTTTTGGCGCACCTATGTTTACCCACCTATAACTCAAGAACTAGGTAACTAATTGAAAATTTTGAAAATAGAGGTATTTTTCTTTTTCAAACTATCATAAATGGCTATAGAAAGTTTTAAACAAGCCCATTAAGAGAAGGAAACCAAGACACTGCATATGCCCGCCAACTTCCCAAAAGTTATTCCTTTTGGACGAATCTTTAATCAATTTTGAATTAGAAAGCAATTCTATATTCTCACGCTTTTTTGTGGAGAATGCCTACTCTATCCCGGGTGAGATGGAAGGTTCTTGGACAGATTCTTCGGTTAGGGATTTGCGAGGAGCGAGGGACGATGGGGGGAGGAAAGCAGTTGACCCTGCCACACTATCCCTATTGGTTCTGAATTTGCCCAGTGTATTCGAACGCAAAGGAACCAAAAAAAGGCAGTATTATATTGGAAAAATGTTCCGCGTTAAGGTAAATTAATTTGTCTTTTCACATGGACTAAAGAAATTTTACGAAATATCTTGAAGCTCACTGTATCATCGAGGAGGACGGGTGCTAAATAAAAATCCGCCTTTCCTTGACTTGAATCCCTGGCTACGCGCCTGTGTTGAGCTTGGCTGAAATTTATTTATGAATCCACCTATGTAGAGCTAGTGTTAAAATACCAGCTTAATAAATAAATCATGACGTTACAACCACAAAAAACGCCCATGAATCCCGCTCAAGCCAGTATTTATGTGACGTACGTGTAAAATACAAGAAATTAGGTCCCCTTAGCATAAACCATTCATTAAATATTTTAGGAATTCAACGCTTAGAAAGACATTTATGTGCTCTCCTTAGTCTTTCAAGTTTTTGTTCAAGTTAACACTTGGAGAATAAAGTTTTCAACAAAATTAATACGCTTGGAATAAAAATCTGAGCTAAATGTGTCTGAAAAATTTATTGTTGTGTATTCGAGATTAGTTTTATGAGCACACTTGATGATTATTTAGAACTTAAGAAATATTTATAAAAATTCATCCTCAACTTTTTCTCAGGATTTGTCGAGAGTCAAGGCAATTCAACTTTCTGCAAGATTTGTTGTTCACATATTTTCTATTTTTCATAAATTTGATCACGGTATAGCTTACCAAAAATACTGTATTCTATAATAGTTATTGGTTAGCTTCGAATAAGTGAGCATTCAATTTACTGGTTATTGCAAATGGGGTCCTCTCTTATACATACCCACGGAATTATATGGATGTTTTCCACAGTTATGTTTCAAATAATAATATTTTTAATTTATGTGACGATAATATAAAAACATTATAGCGGGTTTTTCAGATACCTATAGGAAAAGTTGCTTATTTCTATAATTTTTATTTAGTTGATTATTAAAATAAAATAAAATAGCTCTCGAAATTTCATCCTTACGCAATTCTGATAAGAGACATGAAAAGTACGCCTTTGCCGTGTTTCTTTTCAAAGTTATCGGTTTTAAATAGCGTCTTTGAACTCCACAGTAGTATACAGTCCCATCCCAAAACTTTGATGGACGGTCAGTCTCGTGCAGTTTGTGTTATTCTGGTGTAATGTCTTCTTCGTTGAACGTTATTGAGTTACATCTGTATGTTAAAAATACAATGTATCTCTGAATCGAAAGAAAGGTGCAAATTGTGGCTTGCGCATCGCTCGCATCATCGATGTTAAGCCAAACACAGCCGAAACACTCCAAACATTCTGTAGTACTTCCGGAGGCTTTAACCTTTGAATAACAGTACGTTGAAATTAGCTGCCGGTGTATTGGCGCAGAACAACAGTATTTACAAAAGTCGATAAAACAACCATGCCTCCGCTTTCTGACGCAGTGATGACGTAACATCCTAAAATTCAATACGGAGTGTCAAATGTTTTTACCCTCTCCGAAATTATATCAAAGTGACTTCCAAGTCGTAAAAAACACATTACCGGAATGACGGATGCACTCTCCTCACCGTCGTAACGGAACATGCCACTGAATGTGTTGCTCGCTTTCGCGTGGGTGAACTGAGTAGGTGCTTTTTCGGATCGGGCAAGGAGCCACGAATGAGGAGAGAGGGGTAGAGGGTGAGGGGGGAAACGGTGAAAGGAATGGGTCCTTTCCAAAGTTTCGATAGAATTTTAGCGTGACATTTACACCCGTATTAGATTCGGGACCTTTATTTTGTTTTTTATATATTTCCAACTCTGCTTTATTCAACATCTGGCAAAGGCTAAACCCTAAATCGCATCTTGGCGAGGAAGGCGGGATAAATCTCGAGCGCTCAAGGCTAACCTACCTTATTATTGATAGAACAATTATTTTCTGTTGCGCAGGAAAATGCATGCTACTTAAGTTCTTGCGTAAATGCAAATTGGTTTTTCGGTACATGGTATGAGCTCCTTGAACTCTTATTGAACCTTTTTTATGTACTCTTTTCGGTTGAACACCAATCTTTAATAGCCCACAATAGAGAATAATATACTGTGCAAAATGATGATGTTAAGTATTAACTTCCCTTAAAAATTGTATTACTAAAGTGAAATTGTACTTTTGGGTGTCAGTTTATTATCATGAATCGGCAACCTTCAAGGTTGTTTTATCAGTTTAAAGAAGAATATTGATTACATTTTGTGGAAAACAAATAATGATATCATGTTTTCTATTCATCATGTAAAGATTCTATTCATCATATAAAGAAAATACGGGATGAAATTGAGAAGCAGGGATAGGAGGGACAGTGAAGAATGTTGAAGACTGTATAATATATTTAGAAAGAGAGTGGAGAATGTATTAGGGAATAAGATGATGAACTGGAGGGGAGGAGGGTAATATATATTGATTTTTAAGGCATGTGTTGAAGACGGAATGGAGTGTGTGTGTGTCAGAGGAAACCTATTTATTATATAGCACTTATAGGCAGCACTTCAAATTATTTTTAAGATTTAAAATGATTGAAATATCAATTATTATTATTTTTTAAATGATTCGTCATGCGTTATTCGAGAGGATATTCTGTTTTTGTTCCAAAATAATATTATATTTCATTAAAGTAGTTACTACTTCTTTTAAAACCTTAACATTCAAAGTAAGTTCAAACAGACGGTTTTCTTGGATGCGAGCGTGTACTCAGTGGTTTCCGTCGATCACCCTTGGGAGCGTGACTTGTGAACAACTTATGAGTGGCAAGTACTCTCAAACTCTCTCAGAAGACGAAGGCTCACCCTTCCACTCTCTCAGTTCTAAATAATGTCATTCTCATTCCCCACTCCTGACTCCTTCACTCAGTCACGAGTGCTACCGTGTGCAGGGTCCCCGAATGTAGATAGCTTAAAACACTCCCCTCCATCCTAAAGCAGGCCTTCTGCTTCTCCCCACCCACCACTCTCCATTTCGAACGAGTTGTCGGACTTTAGGTAGGACTGGTGAATGATGGTGCCACTTGGCGCTGCGAGTGTGCCCCGTTAAAAAAACCAAGATAAACAAAGGGCCCGGTGGGGCGGGAGGAAGGGGCAGCAGGAGAGTGGTGGGAGGAGGGTGGAGGGGTTGACTAAAAGGAAGATCTCGTTCCTCACCCCGTGTTCGTGACATATATTTTTTTCTTTCTCTCTTTCGTCAACACAGAAATAGACTGCATTCCCAAAACGATCCCAACTTATTTATTTTCATTCCCCAACGGTCCCGCCCCATCTCCCATCCTCAGAAATCCCTTTAGACTCTCCTACCTTCATCTGTTTTCTTTTCCTACCACGGCTGGTCTTCGGATTCATTTATTCATTTGTTTCGGCGCACTCCTTTCCTCGCCTTTCTTCTTCCCTAATGACTGTGGTTTCTTTCTCCCTTCATTTGATCTTCGTATCGGAAAATGACAGCTTTCTTCCCCATTCGTCAATCCCCCCCCCCCACACACCCTGAACCCCTCCCTCAGCTCCCTTTTCGCACTTTGTGAAACGCAATACCCTTGAAATTGTCCTCGCGTTGTTTACCTGCTCCCCCAACGACCATTCTGCTCTTTCCTGAAATGGTACATCGGCAGGCGATGCCACCACGCCTTTTGTTCCGTACCCTTAATGATAAGGCCGTTTTCTGTTCTTTTTTTCGAGTAAAACTAAGGATGCGTCTTTGTTGTTACTTTTTTATTATTTGCTTTCATCAAACAAATGGTTACGTCACCTACCGCGCATTGTATAAAATTGTTTTTTTGCCAGTCCACGTTTCCTATTCTTTCAGCTTTGGGCCCGGGAATTTTTTTTTGTTTTGTTCAGGTACCTAGAAACGTCAAAAAACGACTTCCCTTCTTCTCCCACGCGAAGCGCCTCCACATCTCTTTTTCTTCAGTTTTGTTTGGACTCTTAATTCCTCGCCTTGGAGGGACCCGCTGGCAGATTAAGTATTGCCGAGTGAAAGAATGGGTGACCAGCGTGTGGCACTCTTTTGCCTACGGACATAAGAAGAAACGGGGGCCCCACGTCAAACACCGGTGATTTTAAAATTTTATCTTTAACTGAAATTTTGTTTCGCAAAACTTAATCCAGAATCGGTAAAGATGCATATCATTATGCCTCAGGATTATCGAACCTGCCAAACATTTTAAACCTATTCATATTATTTTGATTCATTTTTCTCATTTTTGTCGCTTTCATTAGACCGGCCCTGATTTAAAAAGGCCTACTCTTTGAGAAAGTACGAGTACTCGTGTACTCGTACATTGATGCCCTTGTTAACGAATCATTTCCTCATTGATATAAAATATTCTTACGTTAAACCGAAATTCCACCACACCTCTACGTTGCCGACGGCACATTTTCTGCGTTCTCGCAGTCGTTTCGTGAAAAATGAGCCGATAAAATATCTCATTCTTTAAGATTAATTCTTGGGTTGGGATTTTTTTAAATAGTTAAAATTTGAAGTTTGGACTAATTGATATTGTTGGCATCTTTCTTTAAAGGTTACATCTCACTGAAAATAATTTTACTGTAGCGTTATTCTAATAAGGACTACTCATAAATGCCTTGCTTCATGTAATTTGCGAAGGATTTCAATTGAAGCGAAGAATAAGTCCACCGTCGCTATCCACCGTTGAAAACTACGTTGAAGTATACCTATCCAGTAAACTTAGTCTTAGTTTTTAGCAATAAAATGAAGAAAGCATAGTAAATCAAAAATTCTCTAAATTTATGAATATATCCATTTTTATTGCTACTTTTAGCACTGGGTTTTAGCGTACATTATTGAAATTACCGAAACTACTTTTGTGACCTTCAGCTTTCCCATGTATTTACGACAAAGACGGTGTCACTGCTAGTGTGTCACCTGTGTGTCCGTTTTCCATTATTAAAATAATCTCTGAGGGCATAATAATACTTTTTAAGTAAAAATATTAACTGAAAATGTAATTAGTATGTCTTGTATAACGTAAATATGAGAATAGAGGGGGAGTGTCATTAGATTTTGCAAAGCGGAATAACGGTTGGAATAAATATTTCACCAGAAAATGTACACTCTTTGAATTTCAAAATCAAATATGTTAAGTCTCCAATAGCTTCAAAAATATTCCTTCATGGCTACCCCATATGTTGCTGAGGCACTGTGGAGACCTTGAGATGTTCGCTAAGTATTTCAAGTACAGTGTTCTGTTCAAATACTACATTGAAGAATTCCGTAACTTATAAATAATACGTTGCAAGAGAATGTCCTTGGATACTTATCCTGGTCACAGTTAGGGGCACGTTTGTGAGAATCTCTTCATCTGCTTATTTAAAGGAAGGATAATTTATTTGAAAGAGTTT
>LYUA01000005.1:513197-529270 GCA_002093875.1 Calopteryx splendens
GAATTTCACACGGCGTTGGGCTTAGTACTGGGTGAGCTCTACCCTCACCTACTAGACCAACCCTTGGGTTGGTTGCTACGATTTTTTATGCAACAAAAACTACTATCACTGGGCCTAATTAAATTATTAGTTTACTTATCAGAGAAGTTGTTAAACTAGCTACAAATAGTTAAAAGATATCTAATTGTTTTAGTATCTCTTTCAATATTTTTGGAATATTATTGTGTTATTTCCTTCCATTGTTTTTCTTACCTTCATGAGGAACTTCAAATAAAAAAATGTAAGCACAAAGAAGAGAACTGCATATATAATTTCGTCAAGCCATCCCTGGATTGACTATTAGATATAGACTATGGAGATATTTGCGTTCCTCATTATTATTATTATTTCTTGACATTCGAATGCTCTCGAAATTCGAAAAAATCTTCTAAGCTTACGCAATGGTGATCTTGTCAAGCGATGAAGTCCAATGTTGTCGGGTTGTGAATTTGTCCTTTCGCTTCCGCGTTACCTATCCCCTCCACGAATTACAGAGCTCAGCTTTACTAGAAGGAGATATTTCTGTGCGTTGGTTTCTACATCAAAATGACACATCTTTCAGTCTCCGACAGCTAGGCAGCAATAATTTTCGCCTTGTAAATTAGGCTATTAAATTCGGAAATTAAAGAACAATTGTGCTTAGTAAAGAGGTTTAACGAAGAGAAGGGATTAGATGACAGCGACTATGAGTAAAAATCTAAAGAAAAGGCTAGTGCAGAATTTTATATGAATCCTAGTTTTGAATGAATCCGAAACTTTGCCTTTGAGAAAGGAGAATGAGCGTAGACTATAGTCTTTTGAGTTGTGTTTGGGTTTGAAGAAGGATTGGAAGAAATGCAATAGACGGTAATAAAAACAAACAAAGTGGGAGGAGAGATATAAGTCGGAAGGTATACGATAAATTCAAAGATAATGAGAAGCGTGCAATGACGAAGACTATATGTGATTTGGAGATAATGTTGAGCAAGCGATTTAGAGGGAAGGAAACGGGTATTTTGGACTAATTAATGGGAGGAAGTATGTTAAGTTAAAAAAAAGCATTAATTTTATAATAGAGTTTTTAGTGTTATTGCTGTCGTTTGTAGTTGGTGCCTATATATTAAGCAATGTTTAGTCACTGTGTCTATCAAAACTTCACCTTGACTCGTAGACTACTGTCAATAACAATTGGGTTATGAAATTATAGACGAGTAGTTCGTGAATAGATTGGCCATACTGCTACTCTCTGTCTCTTTTCAACCCTTTGGAGGGAGAAAAGGAGGCAGCATACAATCTCATATCGTCTCCTCATCCACTTTTCGTCCCACGGCGTCGTCCATTTCCCTACTGCCTCCCCATTCACACCCCCTCCCCCGCCCTCTGAATTACGTATCTCGGAAGTGGAAAATAAAGACGCCTCGAATTGCGACCACCTGCGGTCAGGTGACCTTCCACTCCTCACAGCAGTCGACCCGTCCCATCCGCCCGCCGACCAAACTGCAATCCCATTCACCACGGCCGAATGCTCCCTCCCGCTCTCTCGGAAGCCTCTGTCTTCGGGATTAGTGATTTCCCCCATACCTGTAATAGGATATGTTAGGGATGGTTTATAAGTATACTAAGTGGAAAAGCACTCTAAATATAACTACGATCTCAGAGATATTTTGTATGCATTAGTTTATGCAGTTTTTCTGATAAAATATTATTAAGTAAATGCAGCTTTTCATTAATTCTCTTTCTCATCAATGACAATGCTCCAGCCCTTGCACAAAATTAATGTAACTGCTGGAATCTTTCACGGTAAAAAATACTCCGCTACGTAATGATAACATTGTTGCTTATGTGATGCTTTAAGTCGATTTACGAATCTTCTTCTCGGATAAATAAAATTATTAAATATTAAATGCTCCAAGTGCAAAAAGGAAAATTGAAATAGATGTAGTGTAGCTCAATTTTGTCGCTTTTACCTTTCGATTAGTTATGAGGCCTTTCTCCTTCATCGCTCGCTCTGGATACGAACTCGAATTGCTCATTTCAATTCTCAGATCTGCTAGTGGTAGTCCTGCACTCCAACCCGACTGCTCAATTTGAACTGAGCATACCTCACTTTTTAATGTAACCTCACTTAGTTTTCAAAAACCTGTGACCTGTAGTCAGTCGTTCGGCAATGAACTAAGCCTGAAATATTTCGACACATGTATTGAAATATCACAAAAAGTTTCAAGTCCATGATATTTTTGGCGATAATATTTTCGCGCAAACCAAAATTATCTTCCCTCAGGCTTCCCTTCTCTTGTTATACCTCCCAAACCACCATTCTCACGTCAATAATATCCCACATCGTTACTTTCGACTTCCACCCACCCCTTTTAATGGGACACCCGATTTGGCGGGGTTATGTGCTCGACTAAACTATACAATTGCCAGCGGATGAAGGTGGCCGTCGCAATACGCTGCAAACTCGAAGGGGATGCCCTCGTGATGAATGTGCGAATTTTAGTTCCCTCCTTCAAGGATGAATATACTTGCAAAAACGTTTGCCCCCGCGATCCTATCCATGAAACTTCTTCAGCCAACTTCTAAGATTGCAATATTCTACGCGAAGATTTCGAAGGTTTCGGGTACGGAGGAAAACTTTATCAATGTTCGCGAGATCTGATAACGCAATGTCATGTTACTCGAGTCTTATGAGGGTTCAAAATGGCTTTAAAATGAGCAAACAGCATTAGGTAAGCACGGGAAGAGAACCAAAAACCACTTTAATCACAAAAGTATTGCACCAGGAATAAAACTAAAGATGGTATAATTCAATTTGACGGAAAAAACCCGACTATTCAGCTGATACCTCGATCGATCTCACTAATTGGGAAAATCTAGCTGTTCTTAAAAACGATTTATGGGAAAGTTCGCTGCAGAGTTGAACTACTTGGGCTCAGCCCACCTTGCAAGATATCCATGTAGCCTCAGTTCTGTTTGTTTTGGTAATTAGGTGCCATCATATCTTCCTACTTTGGTATTTAAGTGTGGTATTAAATAGCAGGAAGCGAATCTAAAAGAGTATGTGACCGCGACTTTTTAATTACTCTCTAATACTGAATGGTCAGCTGTATGAGTTTCCAAACCGATAAAACCGCTGTGACAAAAAAAAACAGCATAAATCCCTTATAATAAATATATGTCTAGATTCGTCTCCAGATTTAGACCTTTATAGACAACAATTTATTCCTACTCGTAAATTTATTTTTGTCTTCCTTCATTCTAGTTTCTTCATGCATGGGAGTGTTATAGCGGGACAAATTTCCGCAATGGAAGGTTCCATAATGCGTGCTAAAAATGATCTCATTCCCAGTTAAGTTTAGTCTGTAGGGTAGGTCTAATTTACGACTTGTCTTATGATTGCCGATCAAAACCTTGATAAGATGGATACAATAATATATCTTGTTTTAACCGATAAAACCGATATAATCTATATCTTAAAAAAATATTATAAACCTTCCGCCAAACATATATCAATCATGAATCTTTACTCCAGTACTCACCAGTCACCCAAAAATCTGCTGAAATATAAATTTTTATTGACATCCGTGATACTTAACACAATTTGCAGATATTCTTTGAGGGGTAATCTATAGTATCTAATTATACCTTGCTGGTCATCAAAAAATTATCCAAAATTAGAATTTTCTGCCTCACACATATTTGATGAGATCGATCTTGCATATTATAATTTGTTACTAGCGTTAATGAGGATGGAGGTATTTGGTCACAAAAAGTAGAATATACATTCTAGTTCCAGTCTGATTTTAACGATAAATGTAAAAATTAAAAGTCGGAAGAAAGTGTTACTTAAATATTATCCAATTTCATAAAAAAATGGATCATTGGCACTATTATGTATTCTCTAAAATTGCTCATGCACCAAAAATTATTGAGTTAAATGCGAAAATTTACCCAAGCTGTAATTTATTGCATATATTTATTCAATTTTAATATCTAAACAGAATATTAACATTGAGCCAAGTGGACCCAGCTATGCCCAAAGAATTAACGGGGCCTACCTAACCTGATGGTGCAAAACTACTGGTGGCAGAAAAATAGTTTTGCACTAATAAGGGTTCATCCTCATCTTTTGGCAGAAATCACCCCATAGTAATGCAATAATTCGGTACTGCTGGAATGTGATTTATTCACAATAATCCAGACATATTTATTGAACCACCCAATATCATTTAGCATTAAGCCACTCAATCGTTCGTAATGAGCAATAAAGCGAAGATGTGTGATGATACTTTGATCTCAATTTAAATAACTGCGGTGTAGTGCCCAAGTCAACGAAGGTATTTAATTTTCAGCATAGAAATGTAGATTCGAAATTCGTTTATGAAATTACAAATCAGCACCGAAATAATTGTTTTATTTTCTATCAGCATGAAAGTGTAATGCCATTCGATAGTATCAAAACAACCGCGTGAACCCGTATTCCTTTGTGGAAAAATGAAGAGCTAAATATTTCATTTCTGAATTCTAGAATGTTTTGGATTCGGAAACTGTGAATTTCGAAACACTCAATGTCTCTTCTGCGTCGTTGCAATGTCCGTCGCAGACATCCGGAATGGGTTGTTTTCCCACAGTCTGCTACTCCTTGCTTTTAGGAGGCGCCAGTAGAATCGGTTGGAGTGGCCTGTAAGGCGGGCGGGCATGCAGAGCTGCTGTTAATCTCAAGGTTAACCTCCGTTGGCGCCTTTCCCTTCGCTGAAAATTAAGTTAAATCGGCGACGACACTGCGGTGAGGCGGACCACGGGAAATCGTGTCAGTCGGCTAGGGATGCTAGACAGATGGTGCCACTAGGACGAGTGGACGGAGTGGTGCTTGATTTTGCGTCGGTCCTCTTGAGACCGAATCTCGCCCGGTCAGCGAACGCAGTGGTGCCATTTGTGACCCATGCTAAACGAGAAAACATATCATAAAATTTTCTGAGCCGAAAGTAGGAACAAATTGGTACGATATGAGTAAGGAGACGTTAGTTCATGTTCTTTTATCTCCCTCTACCGATCGCATTTCGCTCATCCAAACGATTTACACGGATCCTAGACCTCGCTATAGGTATTGGTGAAAAGTGGTTACAATGTAAATTATCAAATCATTGTTGCTCACTCTTCCGAATTAACGGATTGTCATTGCTTCAGGGGAAGGTTGACAGATGAAGTATTTCATTAGGAAATGCACACGCTTGGACCATTGAAATTGGATCAAAAATGAACATTTTTTTCACGAGGGAGAGAAAGTTTTCAAGCGCATTATTGATGCTTATAATACTAATTTATTTGTTTTAAATTGGTTTGTCTGTGTTAGTAAAACTAGTTTGCCTTAATTTGGTACCTATCTTTCAGTGTTCTTTATCAGCATTTTTCCTACAAAAAATTATTTAATCAACCCTAAGCTTATTTCGGTAGACTAAGATAGAACCCATCACTTGCTAAACTCTACCGCCTATCACATTCAAACAACAGGGTACGGGGAAGAAGGCTGGTAGTTTCTTCCCTTTGCCACCGTTGAAGTCCCAGGAATTCATCATACACGAATAAATTAGAACGGTCTGTGAACCTTGGAATTTCTAGAGACGCCACAGGGTTTGAACCAGAGCCTTCTGGAACGACATACCCACCAAACTGACATGATTCGCCCGGGGATATTGATTTGTTTCATGCACCCAATTATTGTTACAGTCATTGAGTTGATCTACGAGAAATTCAAAAATAGAACACAATGTTCGTGTTTTAATTGTACCGAGTTTATACTATTGACACAGGACACAATTTATTAAAAATATCTAGGTGGAGTTTTTCCAATTATGGCCTAAAATATGGGCAACAGGAAACACACCGCGGAATTTGCCGCGAGGAATCAAGCAGTGGCTCCTAGATTCTCATTCCGTGGACAAAAATGGGACACGTCTAATAATGTGTATGTTTTTGTTTTAGGCATGATTAATCCAATTATGTGGGTTTTGGAGACTCCATTACGACTTACTGGCGTAGCAGGATCATCAGTGTTTCATATTCAATAAACTAACTATAGACAAATTTAGGGAAGTAAAGATGCAAAGGTTTAGGGCTCATTTTCGTAACTCGAAATGTTCACAGTAAAAGCCTTGGAATTAGTAGTGTGGCTACAATACATACGCATCTGGGAAATTCAGCGCAATGCTCGACTTGATACGAAGAATATTCTCCTTCACATGCGTTATTCATTATAGAGTGAATATCGCAGGAAGGTGATCATTTTGGTGTGGTGGTTAGAGGTTTTTACATTACAGGTTTCCCATTTAGAGGCTTGGAGTTCTGATTTCCACTGAATCGAACTTTTTTGTGTTAGTCCGATTCCTACTTAAGTTCCGTGTGCAGAACTAAAAATGAAGTACTTAGTTCGTCAAATGGGAGGTAAAACACTGTGTTCCCACTTTTTATTTAGAGTAGGCCAATTTTGATGCCTGATTACTCTCCACCCTTCCCCTTCTCCCAAACATTTCACCTATACCAATTACCGACTGAATCCTTACGCGACGCGAATTACCTCAGCGGTCGTTCACCTCCCCAGCATATCAAACCAATGGCAAATGAGAATTATGAAATAGCTGAACAAAATTCGGAATATTTATTCTATTTAAGAATAATTGATCAT
Source organism: Calopteryx splendens (assembly GCA_002093875.1). Taxonomy (NCBI): domain Eukaryota; kingdom Metazoa; phylum Arthropoda; class Insecta; order Odonata; family Calopterygidae; genus Calopteryx; species Calopteryx splendens. Next base: position 519,898 of record LYUA01000005.1, read on the forward strand.
GAGGAGAGGCCACACGGGAAATCGAGTACCTATGCCTTTACAATTAGCGCTGTGCTCGACTCTAGATATTTGGAAAGATCTCCAAAGCTGGTATTTTGAAGGATTTTAGATGAATTATCGAATCATAAAATAAATTCTCCTCATCACAACTATCGAATGATAAAATAAATTCTCCTCATCACAACGGTGTGTAGGAACCACTGTAGTTCTATGGTTCACTTGTGTGCCATTGCCTGATAATTTCTACCCTAATGAACTCGGTTTATATGAAGAGTCCTCGGGATCTCCACCGGGTCATGAATTCCATTTTTGCCTTTATGTTTCGACAGACAACTCGTTCATCGTCCTCAGGGCTGGGATGTTGAGTGAGAAATTTGGTCCCAATAATATACGTTTTACGTATATTAAAACGTATATTATTTTGACCAAATTTCACACTCAACACCGCAGGGGACTCCTGCTACCTGCTCAGCAGACAGCTTTGTATTTCCGTTTTTACGAACTCATGACCCGGTGGAGATTCCGAGACCTCTTCATACAGTCAATACGCCGGGAAAGCACCAGATCTTTCTTAACTCGGTTTATGTTGCTTATAATTGTTTTATATTCAACTAGTCATAAATATGAGTGGACAATTGTAATTATTACCCTTAGCCCTTAGATTGACTAAAAAAAACCACACTAATCCACCCGAACATTAATTTGAGAGGTAATAATGGAGCTTCCCACAAAATTTTGTAAATAATTTTCATTCGTATTTCACACTGATTTTGTTTGCCCTTGTGAATCGCAGGTTTTTACGCAATCGCCGCAGCCTTGCACCTCAGACACCATTCTACGAAATTCACTCTAATGGGTGTGTCAATATTCTGTGCCCCCTGCAGTTTCCCAGGATGGTCTCGTACCCATAAAATTATACAGCTTTGATAAAGCTTTCAGTTTTACCCAACTCTGAACTAGGGGTATAGTAGTCAAACGCTCTACACACTTACCTTCAACCACTTTAGATTGAATTCATCTAAAATTTTCTGTGTATTAATAGGTGTCCGCCCTCTCTCCACCCTTTTAACTAAACTTCGAGGTGAATACTAATTTTTGGTTCTGTAATTTATTTGTGGTATTCCTTTGATTCTTACCATCCAATTTTTATTTTCCCGAGTAAATACTTCATTTATCCACTTAAGCCCATGCTTAAGCTTACCTTATTCTTTTTTCCCTTACTTTATAAAAAAGTTATTCTTAGTTAATTAATCAGTTACACTTACATAGAACATGTAATCAATCGTAATTCTTGCAATATATTATTTTATGCTCTGGTAAATCTTTTTTTTTGCGTAATCACCCGTAGGTATTCTGGTATAACGGGTTTTTCATGCTTCCGCACTCACTTAATCAGTAGCGTAGCCTAATTCTTGCATAGGACCTAGAAATATTCAATGCTAATCTTGATTGGTTTTGTGGGTGATTGAATTAAATCAATCATGTTATAGATGCTAAAATCTTTCCTTTTGATTATCCGCAACTGAAAAATACAAATATTTTAGAGGTTCATTAATTAATAACGAATAAACAAATAAGCTGTCTGAAAATCACCTACGCAAGTTTATACCCTTTCATATCGAAATTTTAATAATTGTAAATGAAGTTCTGATTTTGCATTGCAGTCAATCCCTGCTCAAATATTAAGGTTACCTTCATTAAGAAAGCATAGCAAGTAAAACGCCGGTCTCCAAAGCCAAGTTTATGTAAGTTGATAAATAAGAAAATGATAATAGGATGTCAAAAGTAGATCAAAGGAGACAGTACCATTTAGAATTAGTAGGTAATTCGAAGGAAATTGGCAGAAACCGGACCATTCATACGCAAATAGAACAAGTACATTAATGCTCTGGTGTAGAAATGTTTACCAACTCAGAAGAGACTGCGTAATTATTAGTCCGCAGGTTACAAAACTATGATGTGAAAGCTGTTACTATGTTCATACAAGTATCCTTTACACTTAGGAACGATCGATTCTGACTCCCACCGAGTTTCTGTCATGGGATTCTGTAGTTCGAGGTTAAGCGGGCTGGTTTCCTCGCTGTCAAGGCGGGGTACAAGGGAAAGAGGGAAACGGAAGAAGGGTGGAGAGGGGAGAAAGAGAGGAAAGAATTCGGGGAGAGAAGCGGGGAGAATGGAAGTAGATACGGAATGAAATTAGTGCCACCAATTCCAGGTGTCTCAGTTGGTCTAATTTCCCGACTCCCGCCTCACCACCGACACCTACTCCCTCGCCTCTCAACCTCTTTCCCTCCCCTCTTCCATTACCTAATACGTGATCCTCTCTTCATCCCATCCTTTCACTAGGGGTGCCGGGATCCACTGCTTTACTGTCCAAGGGTTTGAATTAAGAGTTAAGGCTTTCCTGCTTCGGTGGGTAAGGTGGTAAATCTCTCCCAGAGGTATTTATTCATTTACCTTTCTCTGAAATTTAATTTTATTCCATTTGAATCGGATATACCAAGATAACTGAGCTTAAAAATGAAATTAGCTTACATTTAGCGTTGAACATGCTCCAATTGTTTACAAAATTCTCTGTTATTTATTTTTTGGAAAAGGACCTTTTTCTAACCCTACTAACTTTTTATGGCACTAGTTTTTTTTACTTAAGAATTGTCAAAAACACTAACATCAAGAGGAACAGTGTGGTTTACACACTATCAGGGAAATTTAAAGCAATTTGGTGTAGTCCTGTACCTTCAGATAGTTAAATAATCTATTTCAGGATTATTTTAAAAAGCCAAGCGACATTTCAAAATAATCCCCAGCAACCTGCTAACAGATACCATCGTCTTCACTATGCATTATGCACTAATCTTAATTCAAATAGAATAATTCCTTTATCATCCCATGGACTTGAATTAACAGAAGAATCACAAGTGATTGTTATCTTATATTATTGAAAATTGGGCTCTTAAATAGTTTATTCCCTGTTTCCACCTTCACCTGAGATTCAAAGTTCATTAAAGGTGGTTATTCATCAGAAAACATCTCTTTCATAAACCTACGTTTAACAACATATAATCTGCTTATCTTATACAACCCATTAACCTGTAAGACGGATCGTTGCATAATATAAATAGAAAGAAAAATAAGAGAAAAGACAAAAACAGAAGTAACAAGAAGGCATAATAAAATAGTGCGGCCAAATTGTGAAAAGATGGCTAGATAAAAATATATTTTTCAAGGTAAATTAAAAATGAATAGAGCACCTGATAATCCCATATGAGATACGGGAAACAAATAATTGCAAAGGATAAAGCAAACAAATTTGATGACATGAAGAGTGGAACGGAGAGCTACGCCAAACCATCGCAGAATGTTGCTTCATTTTTGGCTACATTCCATTTACAATTTGATTAAATGACTTTCCTACATTTTTGTGAGAAAACTAAAGATTATCACTGCGAGAATTAATAAAATATTTAACGATTTGAATTTAATTCCGTTGAAAACATTGCATGTAATATCTGATGTTCATTCATTGAATAAGCTTGTAATATCAGCATCTGGGCCTCTATCTTAAAGCTAATTCATCATATACCTATGAGTATCATCGCTAGGCTACTAATTCCTAAATGCTTCCTTCCTTTTCCCAGTCAATTTCCATTGTAGGACTCTAGAAACCATCTCTTATCATCTCCTCCCCCGCGGCCAATGCACCTCTCATTAATCATAACATCATCTCGAGTGACCGCGGGGAAGCAGTGGAAGAGAATGCAGCCTCTTCAAAGGAACGTAATCAATCAACTAGTCCAGTTTGCGCGTTTGTACCGCGGAACCATTTCTGACGCCTATTCCTACTCTCAAGTTCTTTTTTCATCTTTTGCAAATCGTGAAGCGTGTTTGCGATCAATAATAGAGGTTTTTCCCCATTCCACACTTCGATCCCTCGGTCACTACCCGTAGATACGCGAGACATGTAGTCCCCCCACTCTCCGGGTACCCTCCCATTGTTCCCCCTGGATCTCCACGAGAGTCTTGTAATTACTGCCCTCCCTCCATTTCCTTCCCGCCAACCCCCCTCTCCCCCCCACCCCAATCACCCGCTTCGCCCCGCTATCTCATCGCGCGCGCTCTCTCTCCAAGACAGAACACACCCCTTTCCCTCAGTACCTCCCTCAACCCCTTCTCTCTCTCTCTCTCTCTCTCTCTCCCTAAGGCCACCACCGTTTGGGTGCGGTTGAATGTGGATTCGTGCTTCAAGCTGCGCGCATTCCACCCCGTGTGAAACGTGCTTAGTTTACCCCAGCGCCCCGAGGTTGGGGAAACCTTCCCCGTTTGTGCTAGACTTTATTCCCGCTAAGATTGATAATACCTCACATGGAGATCTCAGGTCAAAAGTAGCAGGAAAATTTCCGTCCGGGGAATAGATATAACGAGTGCGTTACATGCTAGACACTAAAATGTGTTGAAGTTCCAGTAGAAAATATAATGCGCTAGGATGAGTATTATACCATGGGCCCTTTCGTTGATTGTTCTTTACCTCATGTGTTGGTATTGGGAAAATATGGCCAAACACGACTTTCAAAATCAAATTCGATTAACAACAAAAGTAGTGTTATATTCCTGACAGTTCAAAAGTACACTATACCAAAAGGATGATATAGCCGCATTGTTCTAATTAAATATCGAGTTCTGTGAAACGAAGGTGCCCGATATTTAGTTTGAAAATGTATAGCAATAATGAAGTTAATTTATTAAAGGAGCGAATAAACCTGAAGACTGTGGACCATCATAAGACTTTCGTTATGACGATCGTTATTCGAATGTTATTTATTTTGAGCTGTTGTCTATTTCACACGACTATCCCAAGTACTCTCTTGTGGACTACGCTACTTTTTTTAACTCCGAAATAGGATTAGATGAATGGATCTCGTTCGCAATATTTAGGTTCTAGGATGGGAATTCAACAAAAACGACCGTTTTTCTTACATTCTTTTTGTTGTTTTTTTTAGTCAAAATTCCTGTTTTATGTGAAAAATTAATGACTTAGGTGATAAATTACTCTAAACTTTCTTCCTTATTTTTCACACTATTTATCATATTTAATATCTACCATTTTAAGTATATCTTAGTTATTATATTAAGGTATCTAATCGTAGTTATATATTAAGGTATCTTACCTATTATAACTTCTTCGTTAGCCATAGACCAGTGATGATGTGTTTATTTATTTACAGAGTTAAGTAGCCGGATGAAATTCAAAGCCTTTCACCCTTATTAATTGCTTGGCAGAGTGGGTTCGCTTCGTCATACATTCTTCCTTGATCCCTTCTACCAAATATATTTAAATTCGAACTTTTACTACGCAGAAATTTTACACCCCAAAGGCAACTCTTGGGTAATAAAACTATTGGGTACTGGCACAGTAACTAAATAAGCTACGAGAAATAAAGAGAACACATTACTATTACCATTTTTCAAGAACTGTGACGCACAACTGATCAATTAGTAATGGAGTGAGTATAGGTATATGGAAATAAAATCCCATGGTCTCGTTTTCTCCATCATTGTCACGCACATACATATTCACAGACTTTTAAATAAGTGGCCAAATAAAAATGCATGCAAAATTATGTTGCGATGGTGTTCTGAGCGCAACATCGGTATGACTACTGTTTATTTCTTGATGAATATCTACAAACTAAGTCAGAAGACTATTTAATAGGCTACGTCGCGCTAATTTCATTGTCGAAACGAAGAGTTGCACAACAAAAAGCGAATATTCGAAAATTTTATCAATCTATAATGCCAAATATTGTTGAAGGGTAGCTTTTCTCAGCATCGTGCTGTGCCAAGGGTTCTGGTCCTTCGCCTATTAACATCATCCGGGATCATCGCATTGGTTATGAGGGCCAAATGGACGCCGTGCGGGATGCGTACTTTCAAGGGGAAGGAAATGACTTTCGGTGCGATACGGAACTTCCGGACGTTTAGAGACTTTGAAATGCGCTCGCAAGGGCCATAACGGAAGGAAAAGGCATGGATTTAGCGATGAGCAATAATGATTTTTGAAATAAGTGAATATTCTACCCTATCGAATCTCGAATTCAATCATAGACTTTTCATAACACAGAAAAATGACTCTTAACTATCCGTATTACAGTTTATTTTTTATCTTATACTCATGATCCAGTCAACTGTGGCATGATCAGGTTTGTGGTATCTCAAATATATGCTCAGTAGGTATGGTTCAAATATCCGTAAGGATATTTGTCTTTATTTTGACCTTCGGTCTGCGAGTTATTCCCTTCCTAATTCTTATAACAATCTAGTCACGTCCGTAAGTTGATCATAACTTTTTTCTCATATTTTAAACTACCTTTTGCTGAAATCAATATTCCAGAAAAAAAAACTATAAGGTAATTCATAATATTTTTATCATATTTTAAGTAAAGTGTGACAAATTTCTAGGTTCCCTTCTCTTTGCGCGACCCCTGCCTTCAGTATAAGTGCCATGTTTAGCTATTCTTAGTGTGTGTCTCGAGAATGAGTCTTGAAAACGCACTTCAAAGAGAGACACAAAGATTGGAGGATTTAGTGATTCTGGAGAGTTAGGAAAAACCGAACGGGAAGTTTGGCTTACTGGGGAGAAATAGTGGATCGTGAATACTTGAGATATAGAGACGGAGGAAAAAAAATCTGGGTGAAAATATTGACGGATGGTGGCTTCTTGAAAGGAAGTGATAGAATTCTGAGCATAGACGGAGACGTAATATGGAAGAGAGAATATTGCTTGCTTGAAACTGCACAGTGGAAATAAAACGATGAATGTCTCATTTTTGGTAAGTCTATCGTTTTGAAATGGGTTTTAGCTGTCCCTTGAATAGTAATATACATTGACTGGGACTTTTTAAAAATGTTCTCCTTGTAAAACAATTTACATACCTACTGGCGAAATATCCGGCAGATGAAAAGAAAACTAGGTAAAAATTAAAAATCTGATGCTGCAAATTCATGAATTTTTCAGTACTAATGGACCTCAAAAGCTTTAATCGATTCACTTTCTCCTTGTCTAAACTTCCTTTTCCCTACGAATTGCGTAGATTCAGGTGTGATATTGTGGAAATTGAAACGTAATTGAGGGTGAAGATGATGATGTAGAACCTGAATATGATGTAGTACATCGAAATCTGAATATAATAAATTTAATATAGTGCTACTTTACGACTTCCAGAAAACACTCCTTTCATTTGAAGTAACTATTTCACCTTTTCCTTCTCCAAATTACATCCAACAATGTCCACTCTTCGCCATTCGTGTCAAGAATTAAATATTAAATGATAGGATTTAAAATGGGTGTACGCTGGTGTATCATCGCTGTACAAAGTAAATTCCTACAATGAAGAAACCATCATCATCACCGGTTATAAAGCAGAGAGTAGGTTTGTAGAAATTCTCCATGATATCCCGTTACCTTTCAATCACTTGGTTCACTCCTAGTCTTGACTAGCTCCTAGCATTGCCATCTTCAATCACTTTCTTCTTGTAGATCATTTTTGGCGTTACTCTGTAATTCCAAACCTCTATTTTTCTTTCAATTATACAATGAAGAAATTTAAACTGTAAATTCAAATATTTATCAAAAATATTTTTTCTAACTGGGATGAAACAGAAGTTATTTCAATTAAAAGAGAAGGAGATTCTCAGGTACACAATTCAAGAATATATAAATGATCAAGAATTAAGGGCCGTTTGGGAATCCCCCGTGTTATTTTTTTGTTTGTCTTTATTGGAAAATATGGAAAAAGGGAAGACGGAGGATTAAGTGGTAGGAAAATTTAATAGCATCTTCCTTAAGGTAATAAATTATCCCAAACTGCGAGATAAAAGAGAATAAATAGTTGAAATCCCAACGGATTTCGTTTCTACCGCTGCTCTCCTAAATATTGATGATAAATCGTATTTTCCTAGTTGCTGATTGAAGCATAAAAAAAACATCCTCCTCTATTCTCTCTTTAAAAGCATGTTCATTTACATTTCTTCATGAAAACCTTTTTCAGCAATCAAATATTCCCATCTTATGCCAAATTCAGCATCTTCTTCTTCGAAAGACACCATATGCATACTTGGATAACCTTCATTCTTCTCCTTCTTTTACGCCGGTTATTTACTGCCACAGAACACTATTCACTTCATTTTTTGGCTACCCGTTTGTTTCACCTATCTATTGAGGCCTCCAGGCTTTAAATCCTTCCTTACCGTATTTTTGTTAGAAGCATCATTGGTATCCGGAGCGATAATAGCAAGGGCCCCAAGTGTTTTAGCCATCCTTCTTGAAGTCATCCAACTCTAGATCGCGTAAAACTTTTACGTGTTTCTTTCGAAAGGAAACCTAAAGTAATGAGCACAATTTGGTGCCGTGTATATTATGTGATGGGTCCGTAAGTCATTTCGTTCGAAAGAGAACGGAATTTGTGGTCCTTTCCGAACACACACGTTGATATAGCCTTTATACATGGATGGGACGGAGGGGGGAGGCAGAAGTTAAAATAGAAATCTTTCCTCCTCTCGTGTCCACCCCGCCCTTCTCATCTCCAACCCGCCCGCCCCCGTCCCGTCCCCCTTCGACCCTTCATTTCTTACGGGGATGGGAACATTAAAGTCACCCGCAGGACATGCGCCGACGAGATCTCAATCTCTCCCTCGGCTACACCCACTTCCCACCAGGAGGCACGAGTTGCAATGAATAATTGAATGCAGGTGCAGGATCGGTGGGGTCTTATCAATTCAGAGCCCCTTCCCACCCGCGTCCACCCAACCAGCCCCCGTTCTCATAAGCCCTCCACCCTCCCTCCCTCCTCCTCCTCCTCCCCCTTTCCCCCTCCTGCGCTCTCCTCAATAACATCTTTCATTCCCCCTCCCCCGTGCAATATTCCGGCCGTGAAAATCCCGCTCCGTCGACCCAACCACTCCGCCCCTTTCCTTCCCCCCTCCCTTTTTATTTCCATTGGCTCAAAAACCTTTCTCATGCAATGTTAAAACAGAAATTACGTGGTGGGCGATTTACTGATGACTCAGAGCGTGACTTGTGAGTTGTCGATTGCGAGTGTACCTACGCCTCGTTTTTTTTCGAAAAAGGTTTGCTTGAACGAATTTTCCTCTGGGGGAGGATTGGTTTGCCTCGCTTGGGTGGTTTTCTTTCACATTTATGTTTATCACCTGGATATGACTAATTTTAATTTTTGTGTAACGTCATATCACATCACACACCCACATATAGATATCCATATACATATGTGTATATATATATATACTAATAAATAAAACTTATATATAATAAAATTGTTTATATATATATATATATATATATATATATATATATATATAT
>LYUA01000005.1:681721-694999 GCA_002093875.1 Calopteryx splendens
CCTCCCTCCCTCCCATCCCTCTGTCCTCCTGTCCTCCCCCCCGCCGGCTCCTAGTAGAAACCCACCCGCTAACACCTCCTTACCCTTTTATCTCAAAATCCTTCCTTTAACTCCTTACAATCCTCTTCTTTCCCTAACCCCACCCCCTTCCCCGTCGCCCGCACTCCTTTTCCTCAGGTTCAGTCACTTTGGCGAAAGTTTTTTTTTTCCTTTCCTCCCGAACTCCTTCGGTTCTTTCCCTTGGGTCTTTTTTCAACTTTTTTCTCCTCTTTTGATGATCCTGGATTATTCCTTCCTCGCTCCATACTTCTTCCCTCCCCCTCGCCCCCAAAACTCCTCTCGTTGTTACCCCATCCTTAAACTGCTTTCGTAACCCTATAGTTTGGGCGCGCTTGTAATGCTCAGCATTTGACTATCCTCTATTTAAACTCTTAATTCGCTTAACGAGGTGTATTATACGGGCAATTTATGCAGTACCTTACGAAGTTTGAGAGAATTAAGTGCGCCGATATAACACTCCTTATTGCCTTCAGTGGATAATCTGAGCCACCGTTAAAACTCTGGGATAATGAAATAAATCATGAGTAAACTAAAGCGGCGTGCTTAACTTTTATTAAAAAAAGAGTAATGAGCAATGCACTTACGACTCGGAGGGAGTGGATGATATTGTTAAATCAGAGCTTATTGCCTGTCTTGGTCTGTGAGATTGAATTAACAGCGTAATATAGGTAACATGAAGTTTTGGGTTGATATTCCAGCAAGACAAAAGTTTTTCATTATCACGCCTCGAAATTCTTTAAATTTATCCTCAAATGTGGAGGCAATAAAGTTAACTGGGAGGTGCGAAATATATTTAAAACATATATCTTAGTAAATTATATGCATTGCACATCTTTCGAATGATAGAAGTTTGTATTCGATTTAGTTTTTCTACTCATCTTATTTCAAATATATTGTCAAAATTCTTCGAAAATTCAAACTAAAATAGAAGTGGTTCATTTAAATTTCTATCACTTAGTTATTCCATTGTCCAATTTTTTAATTCCTAGGATTTTCATGAATAAATCTTAATATTCAAGAGATACGGTTTTCATTTTCTTATAATGCTGTCGAAATAGTACCTATCATCAAAAAGTAGTGCAAGAGTGTACTATTCTTTCTAAATTACGGATTTGACGGTAGTGACAGTAAAGATTTGACTAGCGTCATATCGTTTAACCTGCTGCTGTGCGAGTTTTTGTAGTAAAGCGCGCCAAGTCTCTAGAACTACAAGTATAACTATGTGTAATATTTAATTGCGAAATGGAGTAAACAATATCCAGTAACAATGAGCGTTAAGCTGAACAAGCGGTGAATGTTTAGCAATATCAAATTCATAATACTCATGAAACTTCACTGATATTATATTATAAAGGAGATAAACCGAGTTTTAAAACTATCTCAATTGTTTTACCCTTTATTAATCATGGATAAATTATAGACAGTGTAAGATTTAGTTGAAAATATCCTTTCAAACGTTTTGAAATTACCCAAGAAGGCAAAGCAAATCAGCGTTATAAGTAAAACTTGAAACTGTCATGCTATCACTTGGCACTGAAGGGTTTTGCCGCTGTTGCTCGTGAGTAAAATGAGCAGTAAAACTTCTTTTAATTCGATGTTATAATAGGATTAATGCATGTTAAAAGGAGAGATAAATTGTTGAGAATGTTTTCTTTCAGTAATTGGAACTCACTCGCACTCGCTATACAAATATTAGTGAACACTGCAAATAGGCCATAAGCACTACTCAAATAATGAGGTATTCTCATCAAATCAAAAAATGTTTCTTCCGGCGTGTATTCTGCGATATCAAAGAGTCAGGAGAAACTCCACCCCTCCTCCTGTTTCACTTCTAATTGACAAATGTTGTTAATTCAATGAATTTTTGTCCCTCAGATGTCATGGCACAGAAATTGTCATTTTACTCAATAACTTACTCCTATGCATTAATATTAAAATGGTATTGAAATTCAGCATATACAAGGTGAAAATATTTTATCAGTTAGCTTCATGTATTAAGCCTAAGAGGCCCAAAAACAAGATAGGAGTAAATGATTTTTTTATTCTTAAGATAATATATAATCTATATTCTTAATAAAGATCCAAAAAATTAATTTATTAATTAGGACTTAATTCTTAGAAGGAATGGCAATCATCTTCTGAAACTTTCACATTACCTTTCCCCTATATTGGCTGAGTTTTCTACCTTGATAAGTATTGCAGGTTCATTTTTCCAAGAATTGCACACTTGACGGGCCATCGGAAGATGATGAATGACATCGTTTATCGTCGTCATTAATTTGAACGTGTAGATCTTACGGCGGTAGTCCATAGAGTCCTCGATATTGATCTCCCGATAACCGATGCAACCGATTCTGCGATTAATGGTGCCAAGGGTAAATCACGTATCGGAATCGATCCATCATCGAACACTTAGTGCTTCCGCTGCTTGCATCCTCTCCGCATCAAGTCCTGCCTCTACCGATTCATATTTCACTCCGTGAATCTATCTTTCTGTCGTCATGAGTGTTTATTTTGTCCTCATTTTTCATCTCTGGATTCAAAATTCTATTCTTTTTGAATTTTTTATCCGCCCTTGCATTTTTATTCTGACCTTAATTTTCAATCCGAAAATGTGCAACTAATGCCTTCCTTATCACACGCTCGTGCACCTCACCTTCCATGAATCCTCTTCATAATTGTTCGCAGTGAATCTTCACCTGCCTTGCTCCATTGATTTTTATGCGTTTTATCCATTTCTTATTTACTCAGTACCTTTCCATCCTGAAAGAGTAATCAAAAATCAGCTCTGGCAACAGAGTTTGAAATCATCTTGCCCTCTATGATGGGATTTGCCAAATTGCCAAGTTTCCGTTTTCTCCAAATTAATTTTATATCCTGACGCAGAGTTATTAATTTTTTTAAATAGATTTTTTGTTGTTAAAACTAAAGTCACTTTTGGGCTGGATAATTTTAAAACTGTGTACTATTATTATCATAGTTTATAAATTTTATGATTTGCCTATGCAATTCCCAGTCATTCTCATTTCGTTAAAGGTCATTACTCCGAAACAACTGCGTAGTAAACGATAGAAAGTATCACATTTTCTTCACAATTAGAGTACTTGAAATTAGCACCGTTTATTATAACTATTATTCCAATAAAATATATTTGAAAGATTCTCTTTTGCAACTTGGTTGTGAATGCAGCGTCGTGAGAGATATGAACTCAGGCGCAGTTTTGAGTTTCTCATCTAAAATCTGTGCTTTAGATGCAGCGATACTTGATGCCTATAAAATGAATTGTACTTTATTTAGCGGCTGAAATTTAGCTGCACTGATTAAATCAAATCTTAATTAAAATTATCAAATTTATTTTTCACAATCATGACAGCTACCATATTGCATCAGAGGAACTAGAACTTAAGTGCTATAATATTACACAAGAGGACCTAGAGCTTAAGAATTCTTTGTAAGCATCGATGAAGATAATATTTATAGTTAATACATGCCACTTAACTATTGCGACATAAAAGCTATTACTGCGAGGTTAAATATGCCCTTTATTCCCTTATGGAAATGTTTCCATAACTGCAGCCGTTCTCATTCCTCCGAGACAACCGTCATCATATATTTTTTCCGCATGTGCTTTTATTCACGTGGTATGAACGTTTGAATAGACCGCTTGTCACTTTAATATATATAGGCACAATACTAAGTATCTCACCACATTGCCTTTCTCTAAATATACTGCATCCGATATTATTGGTTCTCTCTTGGTACCCATTTTATTCAATATTCGATATTTTTCTCTGATGTTTACCCCTTATCTGTAGAAAATTTCTAATATTCCACCAGTCTTAAAAATCCTGGGCTGAGAGTTAAGTAGATAATTATCAACCCATTCGACATTGCCAGTACTTTCCATTATCTTTGAACGCATAATACATAGGCAGATAATCCCCCCTTTGCACATTTCTCTCCTCCAGCACGGTTTTTTACCCAGGGCTTCCTGCCGTCTCCTCATTTTTCCGTTTCACATCTTCCTTTAAGGTAAATTCTCAATTTATTTTTTGTGATATCAATTTTTCATAGGCAAATGATTCAGTGCACCACATTCCTCTGGTACATAAGCTTCTTTCACGTTACAATATGCATCACTTTTTCTTATCATTGATTTCAAATTTCCCCAACCGCTGCCATAAGCGTCTTAATTGGTTAAAGTTACTTTAATTTCTTCCGTTTCCTCTGATGTTGCATCCATGCAATGAAGTCAGTAGTCATGTACTTTTCCCTGAAATGCAATATCATATCTTCATTAATCTGAGCCGAATCTCCCATTCCGGATTAAATGGGTATTATTTAAAAAAAAAATTATTTTTCCGGAACATCTTTGCCAAAACACTTTAAAAAAAGCAACACTGGCATACTTTACCGTTTTACGTAGGTAGCCAATCCAATTGCGTTCTCGACATTAATTTTTGACTGCATTCTACCAATCCTGAACTAGTGCTCACCTTTGGTCACGTGTATATCCCAATACTGCTAGACTTCCTAACCACCCGATGAATTTATTTATAGTCACTGTTTGCATTTGCATTTTCTCTGTCATATATTCATGTGATCTCTGATCGCATTTATTGAGTTACCGCAGACTTAAAAGTCTCCATAGGTGAAGTTCGGAATGGATGGGTAACTTTTACCCTCCTGGTACCTTGTACCTTTAACCCTCTGGTAACTTTTTTACACATATCTCATTCTGTGTTCCCTCAATTATGAACTTATTATGACTAATAACACTTTTAATAATGAACTCATTCACATCCTTAAATTCCATCTCTCTATCTCCCAGTGAACCTCTCCACCATTTCCTTTATCTCCATCCTTAAACGTCACTCTTGATATAGCCTTCAGTTATTCATTTTTGTTTTAATTTACCACTTGTACTTGTTGCTCTTTTTTACTTCGGATCAATTTAAAAGGCTATAGTGCTCTTTGTGGTGATAAATTAATATATTTATTAATTTAAATTTTGTAATGTGTGAAATAGTGAATCTAACTAATGATAATTGACTTAGGTATGTAACGAGATGAATAATCATAATAATAACCGTTCGTATAAAAATTTAACATTCGTTACACATACATCAATTTTTGCTGCATGTCCTGTCTTACCCAATTCAAACGTTGAGGAAATGGTCAATGGATGGGTATCTGAACTGATTGCATGAGGCGCCAAAGTTTTCTTCGCTGAGGAAGCTTTTTATTTCTCTTAGCATTGGCCACAGACCGTATGCTCCCGGACACTCCCTTGCTCCGCGTTCTGTTTCCGAACTAATCAGGCGTCACCATTGTTCCCTCGCCGCTTTCTCTCTCTCAGGTTCCCCGTGTGCATCGGCCCCCAGCCCCCGTTGTGCATCGGCTCGTATCGTGCCCAGCCTCCACTTCCATTCCGCATCGAATCACCCAGTGCAAACAATAGAACGATTTTTACTATCTCGTTTCAATGAGGGATAACGGTCTTTTTTTCTGAAAAACCACACGGCAAATTGATATAATAAAATAATGGGGATGAAATCGGGAAAACTTCTGACTGGCTGACTTCTGACTAACTTCTGGCGGCTGAGACAGCCAGATCCTGGAAATAGTTACCATGCGGAATCCAAAGGAGTGCAGGACGTGTAGAGTCTGGAATCGATCAGTCGATTAAGATACTGGATTAAGTCATCGGGATATAATTTGCCTCCTCGATTAACCAGCATGACTTCTTCATGACCACTTCGTCATGCGGGGGTAGAGGAAAATGCTTACCTATGCTGAATTTTAATTAAACAGGTGACCCCTTGTCATACCTGTGGTGAAACGTGCTCACCATTTTCTGATATTTTTTAAGTTTATACCTATTCATTAAATGAAAAAAGTTTTATTTTAGGGGTGTGTCCATCAGAAACTTACCTTAAGCGGTAGATTTCCATAATAATAATAATATATTCGTTCACATTAATCAACACGAAGGTTGTTTTGTGGTTGGTGAAGGTATAGTTCGCCCGATTTTTGTATGAACTTGAAATACATTCACGGTACGGGGTACAGTTCCTTCCTTTTGCCAGCTTTCAATTTCCAACGTAGCTTCAATTCACAAGAAACCCACCTTTTGGATGTTGTATTTGAGCTTTTCCAAAGCATAACCCGGGGTTTAAAACCGGAACCCTCCGGTCAGTAGCTGATTGCCACCACACCCGCTCATAATATTCACCACACATAATTCATGTAGCTAGTCCAAAGTCTCATGCCAGGTTTAATGCATTCGCGGATCCGTTTAGTCTGATTATTTCTCATAAGTCAGAGTTGATACGTATATGCGTCTAAGTAGAGATATAATGCCTCGGGGGTACTTAAAAAAAAACATATTATGTAACATTTCTATGGATTACATTCTTTCCCCCTTAAAAGCGGTTTATTTTCTGCTATTATGCAAAAAAATCACTTCTAATATCGAAATTTAGGGATAAAATCGAAAACATACTTACTGCTCGAGAACTTGCTGTTCTTTAATATAACTTAAACATTTTTTTTTCTACTTCTCGTAGAGCTGCTATATTTGTATTCATACCGAAGAAAGCATTTGCCACTCTTTAAAATTCACATAGATAATTACTAGCTTTTGAACCTAACATGGTTGGATTGCCTGCTCGTTTTTTTGGGAAAACGTGACCCATTTTACCTGCATTTCTGCTGTAGACAGTATCCTCCTACTGCTGTCATGGGATATGTGGGTATGTGCGCCAACCGTGGTTCTTTATTTATCTTAAAGTTAAATTTTGACTTGGGTTTAGGACCAAATACAAAAGCATAGTTGCCGCGAATATTCACTCGCCGAAGTTAATTTGCAATTATAACTGCATTAATTCTGTTTTTCGAGCCTCATAGTAGAATGAACCATTCTGAGAAACATTACTTTATTGTTATTTAGTATGCAGTTTTTGTTTTGGATATTCTAAAACCAAGGTGCATGTTGTAATTACTGGAAAGCTGCAAGCGAAAGTTACAATTGCGGGTCACCACCAAACCTAAATCAATAAATATGAATCCAAGTTTTTAATTTCCAGGTCCGTCATTCCTTTGCATCAATGTTCGTGCAATCAACACGGCCTTAGAGGTAAAATTGTTTAATTTTAACGTATCAATGTTGAATAAAATTTATTACACCATTATCTTCTTAGGGCCCCGAATAATATTATGAAAGAATTTATTCCTGAATCCAGCCAGACAGGAAAAATAAACCAAGAGCCTAAATTTCGAGTAGAAGATGTGATTAAAGCATTTTTACTTATGGAAGCCCTTTTGAGCCCATCATCCGGATTCAAGATTGTTCTCTTTCATTTTTAGAACTGTTTCCGTTGTCTTATTGCTGTCTTAAAGTCCACGTGTGAGATTGACGTGAAAAAATTATCCCCATCTAACGGCATGTCATTCATATTTCTTGATGCCTGTCTGAGCTGGCTTCGCATCGTTTTAATCGTAACTTCAGATTCCTCAGCTTCAGAATGTGTCTGTGGCGTCTTGGCCAAACCGTGAAATGCTCTTTGAATGTCACGCGGCTCTTGAAAAAGATTGCATGCCTTGCCAAGTCCCAATTTATTTTCATAAACGTGTTTGTGAGTGTGATGGACAAAGAAATATTCTTTTTCGGCGAATACCGTAGGGAGAACACTCGAAGTTCATGCATAGACTTCTGTCAATTGCTTCGCTGTCAGTGGAAGTTTCATACAGATGACTCATATGAGGAAAACTGGCTCGTAAGTTAAATATTAGGTGGATGGAAATATTTAGCATTCTAATCATGTCGATGATGGAAACATTTACTCTTCAAAATAACTTACTCTACTTGAATGGTGAAACATCAAGCAATATTAATAGTAAAACTTATTCCAGTTTATTTGTCGGAAACAAAGGCTATTCGGTTTTATACATCCCCCTGCACTCTTACCGTTTGATCTTTAATTTAGTTACTATAATCATATTAATGTGCCAAAGGAATATGGTGAGACCATTACCCGCTATTAGTATTAATAGTAATCTACAAGTTACTGCAGGTTTAGGATGGTCAAAACAACTACAAGACTAACACGACAATAACATCGTAATAACCTCTCCTAAAATTACTTCTACCAACCTTCATTCCATCCAACGTGCCTGATCTTTTCGTCCCTCGCCTTCGCTTACCCAACATTCTCCCCTCCATCACATTCTTCAGCAATCCATCACCACTCAGCACGCCCTGCATCCATCTCATTTTCATTCATCTCCTTCATCACTTTTCCTGCCTCCTTTGGATTTCTCCCAATACCCTTCTCTCCTTCCCTACCATGTGCAAAACCTCTCTGTTTTCCTTTCCGCCCATTTCACTATTTCCATACTTCTCCACCCCCACATCTCAGAAGCCTTCAACCCTTCCTTGACATATTGCCTCAACGACCAAGTTTCCGAGCAATAAAAATCTTTACATCCTTGCCTAGGGTCATATTCTAAAAGACGATGTAACTGCACATTGCCCTTGACCGTTTCCACTGCTCGACTTTCAAGTAGTCAGACACGCTACCCTCTGTACTGATCTGGTATATGGTGGTAAGTGATATCACCTAAGCTGTAATAGCGCTGTATCATAGTTTTAGAGAGTTAGAATTTTGTCTTCAATTCTTTCGGCGTTATTAGCCTGGAGATATCATCAACATCCATATTACTCAGAGAAATAAACGGACGAGTTAGCCTATTTGGTGATGCACTCAAAAGGCATGTTTGCTAGATCATGCACAGTGATGGGCAATGCATAGTAGCCGTCGTGATTTTTCTTCATGCAACACGAACAGCATAAGATGGCAAAGTACTGCGATTTACTTATGCTTCTCAATTCCACTATTCAATCCTATAATATGTAATTCTACTATTCGCTCGGCATAAAAATCTAAATTTTCGATGAGTTGAAGTTAATTTTGGAAATAAAATAACTATATTCCGA
Organism: Calopteryx splendens; assembly: GCA_002093875.1. Lineage (NCBI taxonomy): Eukaryota > Metazoa > Arthropoda > Insecta > Odonata > Calopterygidae > Calopteryx > Calopteryx splendens. Next base: position 690,780 of record LYUA01000005.1, read on the forward strand.
GCCAACCAAGGTTGATTCCTTTCATTTTTTAGATGATTTGAATATTTATCTGCTCGTAAATTTATTTATTTTCTTCTTCTAAGTGTTTCCTCTATCAATGGTCCTGAGGAACTTTCAAAGAACCGTATTCTTAGTCATTATAACAATGTTTCCCAAGAATTATGCAATTCGTAAAGAGCAATAGTGTCAGTGTCAAAATTATCGTATGCTAATATACGTTATATCGTCACTAGCACTTTTTTATGGATATACGAAAATGTCATTAATCATAGTTCAAGATTTCCACGTCTCCACCTTCATTCTAGCGTCTTAATACATCTTAGCATATCAACACTTTTTCCCCAATTCAATATCTGTCAAAAATGGAATCGGAAAATCTTCTCCAAGGGAGAATAATTTCCTCTGTTTCAGGGGGCCTCTTTACCATTCCTCTTCCTTTAGAAGGAAGTCATCTGTCAAGCTTGCCGCTTATCGGTTTCCACCTAAGGGGTCTTGGAAAGAGTGAAAGCAGCTAGGTATTCTGCATCGGTGTTCAGACGTTTTACATTTTAATCCTTTTGCTTTTATGCACCATAAACTCACAACATGATTTTTCACTCAGTATCAAATAGCACCGACAATACAACTGTGCGCGTTATATTCCTTTAAAGTTAATAAATGTCACTTCTTAATGATGTTGTGGTCTCAGTTTCAGCGATTAATCGGCGTGAAGTGATAGTGGTGGATTTCCTAAAGTGCTACCAAAACCTCCCTTCCCCGTTTAAAAACCCTATCCAGCCTCCGAATTTTAGTTTAAAAAACCATTTAAATTATCAAACGCTTGTGCTGCCATTGAATTCTTGATTGAAATTCTCAAAATTAAATTTAACATTGTTATTGCATCATTTAACTTAAAATATATTTTTGACTGACACGTAAAACCTTAATGATTTTTGGTCTGTATTAGGTATGTTTTACACTAACACAGTCGAATTGGTATAATTTCACTTCTTTTCGTATTCGAGGTGGAAGTTGAAAAAAAGAGAAATTCTAAAGAAGAAAATGTGTGAAAAGGGCAATTTGGTATAATGCTTATATTCTCTGGTGAAATGCCAGCGTCATTCGCCAACATACGCATCGAAGCGAGCTAGTGCGAAGTATGAATATAAATTATTTCGTAGTAGTTGATTACCGATGTCTACGTATTTTCTATGGTAGACTGAATTGCATTTCAGATAATGAACGTTCCTCATCAGCTATATTAATTAAATCAAGCTGAATTCGCATTTTCGTGTTTCCAGTGGATATATGGATATCACACCGCTGATCATTTTTTTCAACACTTCACTTGTCACTTTCTGCCTCTTTTTTAAAATTCTACTGAGTTTTAAACTCTTGTCGAGTCAAATATGGCAAGAATTTACTAGAAATAGCGTCACACCTATTTGAATTCGTGCCGTTGTGCATTTTTTATCAAAACCTGGAATGTTCGGGAATATTTTGTCAAGCTGCATAACGGATGCAAAAATGCTCATAGCATGGATACCAAGATGTGCCAAGAAGAATCCTTATGTCTCTATTTTAGCCTACCGTTTTGGCCGTTTATGGTGCATCCATGAATCTGTATCACATGATCATTAGAACAGCTACTACAAAAACTGGGACTAAATCTCAAGTAATCGAATAATCATACCTATGGTATTTAAAACTGACTCGGAATGATTTATTTCTAAGTCTTAGAGAATGTAAAAATTGAAAAAATATTTGTGTAAATTTTGCACTAATATTGTTTTGGAGAGGTGGTAAGCACTTCATATAATCTTCTGGCTAGTTTGATCTCTCGAATTGAAATTACTGAAAGGAGGAGGACTGAAAATACCTATTCCGATTGTGTGTCTACAATAAATTGAAAATGGGGAATGGATTTCCTGAAATCGGTTAAAAGTTCAGCTCGTTTAAATATTTTAACTTTCGGAGAATATCAGTATGAAGACGACGACTCATATGGAGCGCTTCTTGTTCCTGATTTCCCTTGTAGTTATTCAATGGATAATTCATGGTCATCTGATGACCGGCTCATCCGTATGAGAGTTTAATTCGACTGGTTTAATGTTTTAAATGTTAAACCTGTAATCGACCAAATAGGAGGGTATTTTTTGCTACAGGTAAGGCTTGCAATAAATTAATTTTTTTCAGATAAACGAATCGATACATTTATAGTCAAATATCACTTACAATCAGTGATCAATGTAAAGCAAGGGGCACCTTCACATGTTTGCTCACTTTACATGGTAGTCCATTGTGCCCACTTTGCTTTTTTTATATTCCATAATAATACCTACCATGACGGATAATGATAATGATACCATGGATTAAATTTAAAAAATTTGTATAAAATATTTGTTTGATTCCCCAGTGAAGAGATTTTACCTCGAGTAAATTCTGCATTTAGAAGCTTTTCTGCAACCATTTCCCCTTGTGTAATCCCCTCTCCTTTGGACTAATGATTGCATGGTAAATTTTTGTCGTTTTTCTCTTATATTTTTATTATCATCTCATTTGTTTTCATTTCGAAGACAAATCCATGAGTGGCTACTGCTTTGGCCGTAGTTAAAGTCTCGTATTTCCGGATAATTGGTTAAATGCTTTCCTTAGTCGAAAAGTAGGAATACAAAAACGCAAAACGCATACGCCCCCAAGCACAAAGAGGGGCGTAGCCGGAGCGGGACTGATGAAATTTCTCGAGGATTCCTTCCCCGACTTGGTTTCTCTCCAAAACCCACTCCTAAATCCTCTCTGTCCCTTCCTTCTGCCCCCCAGGCCGCATCAACTCTTCGGACAGCCCGTAGCTACGATACGTGGGCAAATTCTACGAGAAGCAAGAGCGTGCTCCACGGGAACGGCACGGACTCTGCAACAGCAGTTGGCAAGAGTTTAAGTGACGAGTCAGTTGCTTTTGAGTGTTCCATTGCATTACGCAGTTGCCTGTGAAGGCGTGCAGAATATGTGTACTATAGCTTCTTTTGAAGAAAGGCAGGGGGTGATGGGGTTTTGTAGATCATAATTTTGGTCTGCTCATCCATTTTTTGTGATTAGTTGGGAAGGGTGAGAGGTTCTTAGGATTAATAGGAGGTTCAATTAGGTGAAAAGGGGTCGAGGAAGAGGCGAAGGCATTTCCGTTGGCCGGAAACTTACGTCCAAAGATTTAATCACGTCTTCATTAGGTATGCGCCGGCGTTTACAGGAGTGGTCCTCTGAAGCTCCCCGTTTCACTTTATCCGTAGTTTCTTGTAATACTGATTTCCAATTAATCACAATGTTTAGGGATCTTTTTCTACCATAGTAGCACAGTATTTTAAAGAGATGCGATTATGATGATTCGTGTGCTATGCCCATGAACGATCAAAAGGAAGAAATTATGTTTTTAATGCTTTAAATAAATACCGTATTTTTATAATAAATCTTATGATTGAAAGGTTTTGTTCAATTGCCGGTAAATAATTTAGGTTTTGAGAAATCACTAAAAATAATCATGACTGTGAATTAGCACAATTTAGAAAACTCGAATTGCTCTATTTAAGGCATAGGCAGGTAATTTTTCCCCGTGGCAATTGTATTTAACTCAAAGACCTTTTATATTTCACTTCAATGAAAATTATTTTGTCGATTGTGTAAATCACAATGCAGGTATTGAGTGGGTTAATTAATAAATAGTGAAATGTTCTTGAGAGTATGGTGGGTAGTTGGATAAAGGGAATAAGAGACAAGATCCAAGCCGAAGCAATTGAGACAAATGGACAGGGATGAAGGAAAAGTGGGGTTGTGGAGGAATCGGCATTTGGCTGTAAATCACACTGACATCGCCGGGGAAAAAATGGTCGCACAGCGCTCCTGGGACCTCACGAACTTGCATTTTCCGTTGAAATCTCCAAGGCGAAAGAGTTTTCGCATGGAAATAATACTTTCTCTGCACCACGCCAGTGGAAAAGTAAAAAAAAAACTTCAAAAAATGTCCGGGTAAAATAAGAGATAAACAAAAAAGGAAATATTCGGTGAATTCGTCCGTAATTTAAAACCCCCACGACGACGCCGGTAGAGAAAAAGACGTTGTTAGCGGTCGGCAACGCCGATCTGAGGGTGGGTAAGGGTGGTTTGGGGGGAATAGAAAAGGAGAGTAAGGAGGGGTGGGGCAAGGATGGGGGGGGGAAGAGGAGAAAGGGAGGATGGCAAGGGGAGGAGGG
>LYUA01000005.1:908556-921932 GCA_002093875.1 Calopteryx splendens
AGGGCGGGCGAGGGAAATATTCGGAAGGATTGATACGTCCTCCTGCATATGCATCATGGGCTGCGAGCCGTCACAAAGGCGTGTGACTGGAGGTGTCTAGGGCGCCAGCCATTAATTATGTAAATGCGCTAAGTTAAGATATTATATTATGATGAGATCGCCACCGGAAAATCTGTAATTGCGGAAATTTGAGAAAGTATTGTGTGTGGTGTCCGTAAGAAAAAATATATGTATTTCAAGAGGACCTTAAAGTCACAGATGACGGTGCTTTTCATCTCCCTTTGTCACGACGGCGGATTTGTGCTCCGGAGTGACGAAATATTCCATTTCGGGAGTTTTTCCTGTGTTGCATAATGTAATGACTTACGGTAAGGTTTAAGTAACGGATTGTCTGTCGGAATTGAGGTTTTTCATGTTTTAGCGTTCTAAAGTTATCTCCTGCGGGCTCATTTTATGAATGTACTCACTCTTCATTAAATTATTATTTCCAATCCATGCGTTCCATTATTCTCGTTGGCATATTTTGTCCACCGCAGAAGATAACTCATCTCTTATCTTCTTCCTACCTCAATATCCCCGCTTTCCCCATTTGGCGTCGAGTTTGACCTCATCCACCGTCGCTTATCGCTGCGCGATTAAAATCCTTAGAGGGATATTCACCGGTAAAAGGTGTTCTGAAACCGACTCTCCCTACGACGCAGTTGAAAAGTTTGAGTATTATATCTCCCTGTTCAGCTTTACTGAGGGGTTAAAGATCAAGTCCGGAAATTTTCCATACCTTCCCTTCGGGAATAGGCGATCTCGCCGATTGAGTTCGGTCGGACCATTCAATTGTTTTCTCTACTCTATCGGTAAAACACACACGCGTGTACCCGGGGAAGCAGGAGGGGGGGGGGGGTTTAACGGGGCACGNAAAACACACACGCGTGTACCCGGGGTAGCAGGAGGGGGGGGTTTAACGGGGCACGTGACTCCCCGCGTGCCAAAGCGTGCTCCTAATGGAAACGCTGAAATGTAGAGTTCGCCGGGGCGTTCGAGTCTACAGTTAGAGCAGGGCTAGAGGACGTTTTGTGTTTTATCTCTAACGAACAGAGTGACGATTTTGTTGAAAAACTGCGAACATTTTCTTTTTTGCAATCCACCCGTTTTCAGTGCGACTCCCACCGGTCGGACTAAGCGATCTGGAGTCCCGCTTGCGGTGAAAAGTCATCTCATCCCCGTTCCCAAAGAGGCGTTTGTACTCGTTCGTTCATTCTGTTTACAAAACCGAATTCTGTGACAAACTGGAAGTTCGTGCAATCCGGGTGACATTGGCGCAGTGTTCGACGGGCATTGGTGCCACTACCCCAGGAAATATGCCTTTATGGTGATCGCCTTTGCTGACGGAGAAAAAAAACATGTATTTTTTTACAAATAGGAATAGACATTATTGGATAACCTTGCAACCGCCGTAGTTGATTTGTATTGGCTGTTTCCAAGTGACACTCATAATTTAAATAGAGAGTCCGAGAGTCCGAGAGTCGTCTCTTAATAAAAGTTGTGTTGGCTAATTCATGAGGCTACAGGCATAAAGAAAGGGATAGGCAACACAGAAATGGCGAACACATGGAAAGGGAGGGATGCGAACACCAAACAAAAAGAGTTTTCTGGATCAGGAATTTTACTATGGAGCCTTGCTGGGCCGATGCTCTGACCACTGGGCTATCCCGGAACTAAATTTTTTCATGACTGACCGCATGTAACGCGTAAAATGAGCACTTGATCCCTGTTATAACGTTAGTGCTTTCATTTTAAGGTTTTAAGCTGACAAAATTCTTTGTCAAGAATTTCCAATCCACGTTGAAGCTGAATCATTTGACAAGAGTATTTCCTTTATTGAGAAGTTTATGAAGGTGGTCCCTGTGGCATTCATCCCCTTTCAGGACATCTCTCGAAAGGGCGTTGATCCAAAGCAAAAAGGAGGAAAATAAAAAAAAATCAATCTTGAGCTGTCTCCTAAACGAGGTGGCCTTTCCTGGAAACGATCGATTATTTTAATCCTCCCTGCTCGCTCATGTGGAAATTTTCCTTTAGCCATTTCTCCCACATAAAAGTCCATAAGTCGCTGTTATCGGTTTTATATCAAACTCCACACAAAAAAGTACTAGTACATTTCATTTAATGAGTTAATACGAGTCAGACTGGTAAACAGTTCGAGAATCCGAACCACAAGGTATTTTTCTCTTTTTGGGGTTTTATGAAGACAAAAAACCCCAAATTATTTCTGGAAACTTGTCTTGGATTGAGACAATTGAAAAATAAATTAAATATAATATCATGAATTTCCTTTGTCCATCGAAAATTAATATGAATCCACGTATGGTAGATATCCTTCTGCTTCGGGACATTATAAGTGCAAGTACACATTTAAATTATTAGAAATCTTTAACTGGTTCTTGGATTTTAAAAAGCGTGAAGAGATGCAATACTGCTTCTACATATTATGATATGAAGCATAACTAGATAAATTAATGTGTGATTCGGCATTTTTCGACGGTAGTAATTTCAGCCCAGAGTGGCGTAGTATATTCTAACTCTATAACTCACAAAACTAGTATAACTTATCAAAACAATCGAGAAAATTACGTTTCACTGTGATTCATGCATTAACCATGCGTGAATTTTGAAATGAGGAAGTCGTTCTCATTATGAAATAAAGGAATTTTACTCATCTACATAATTACCTCCAGATGTTTAAATATCATAAGCATTTATTTTAAACCGACCCAGAACTCCTGCCGATAATGCTACTGATAATTACGTCTTCTTTTTGGGGGTTTCTACGGTAATTAGGTTGTTAGTTTATAAGTATTACCGTGAGTGTTATATCTCCAACAATCGTGTGAATTTAGTTGGAAGAACTGATTCGAAGTGTGGCATTATTTGAGATACATTTTTTTATCAATTGATAAATATTAAAATCTTCGTCGTACCGTTGAAATTAACTCTTCGACATGCCTCCTATGTATTTTGAAAGTCATATTAGGGTTCAAATCTTAAGCCTGGTCCCAAGAGCAACGACACGAATATGGATATTAAATAATGTGGCATCATAATACTGGGTTTACCTATGCTTGTAAACACGAACGCTTGTTTGCCTTTCTTGAAGGCCATTTATACCCGTAACATGTTGAAATTTAATCTCCTATTATGAGCAGGATAAGTGAAGCCTCCTCCGTGACATCCTTGAATATTCGCCCGACGCTACTCTGGGAGTAATGAGACGGCGTTGCAGGCAGTCGCATGCGGTCCAAGTGAAACAACAGGATCTCCAATTGTATCTTGACTGTCCCCGTGGATGGACACTGGGAGGTTATGCCATGCATTCATCGGTGCTTGTGGTCACTGGGTGTGGACAAACGGTGCTCCCTTATAAGCGCCGATTCCAGTCCTTGGTCATCAATCTCGATCCCAGCTGTGCTTTGAGTGCCAGGATATAGCCTGTGGTCGAGATCCCGGCCGCGTAGTGTGGATCGCCGTCCGCCGGCCCTGGGGGAAGGGACCATCGTTGACGCTTCCGGCCCCACGCTCGCTCGACTGCATGGGGTGTGAATTGGTGCCCGCATCGCCCAAAGCTCTCAGGGATCGGGAATTATTTGGATTCCATTTACGCTTCTTCCTTCGGTGGGATTGTACCGCTTATCCCAGGGGATGCCGCGTGATGCTATTGACCAGAATCGTCTTTTTCGTTACTTTTGTGGTTCGGATCTCTTCGTACGTGTACACTCTTGGTGCGTCTTTATTCCACTATTCATTTGAAAGAATTAGATCCAATTTTCGGTGTGCTTTTAAAGTACTCAACTATTTAGCTTGGCCTTAATGAACCTAATTATTAACCTAATCTAGGCATATTAAATAAAACATCTTTTGCTAAGGTTATTTATTTATCTTCTGGAATTTCATTCGGTGAATAAATAGAATGCACATAACCAATGTTAATTTAAAAAAAAAACAGGCAATCTGTGATTTTATACATTTTAGATTTAACAGCTCCGTTTTATTTTATTTCGACACCCAAGAAATTACTATGAAAGAAGCTCTTCAACCATTTCAATTCGTCATACCAATTTTGGGGGATATCTGAAAATAATTTCAATATAAACTGGAATAATGATACCTCAAGTTCTACTATCCCTGTCAGTCATAAATATTCACTACGAGTTTTTTTCTGGTTTCTTCGATGAAATACCAGTCATTTGAGTTAAGTTCGCCAAACTGAATTTCATGAGACTCCTTCCGTCAATGAAAGAATAAATTCTCACATTTTTTAGTGGCCGTCGCAGTATTTTTAAGCCTACTGAATGTTCCTCATTTACACCACAATCGTTGATAGTAACGGGGCATCCAGAAGAAAAAATTGGGTTTCGTTTGATAGATGTGATGTATATAGTTTGAAAGTAGAGTGTGGTATTGCTATTTCTCAATTTGCAACTGTTCGGATGGACAGAATACTTGCTCAAAATTTATTTAAATGCAAAGTTGTGACCGCGGAAAAGTGTCACTCAAATATTAATGATTATAATGCCCCTCTTACATATTCTGGTCAGCCATCTTGAGGACAGAGACATGAGCAACTGAAGACAGCTACGCAGATGTAAGACGGACCCATACAGATATTCTCCCTTTAGAGGCTGTTAAGAAGGTGAAGTGTGAATTTAGCAATTAGTTTTTCAAAGAAGAAAGAAACATTCAACGAATCAGTCGCTTTTTCTTATAGTACAATATTGTGAACGTCCATGAATGTAGTTTTAATAAAAATTATAAATTTGGTCTCAACTAGTAGTGAAAATTTATATTGAGTATAAAAATGTCCTCCCTCGGTTAATTCACCCCGCATCCACACGTCTCGCACATGAGCGCAAGGTAAAGGTGACCTGTGTGAGTGAAGTAGGAAAGCAATCTGAAACATTTCGTGGTAATTCGTAATAAGATTTTGAATTACGCATTTCTCACGGTCTGGTCATTCACTGCACTCAGTTGATTAGATTTCTTCCACTTGCCCCGAGCCATTTAGAAAGCGTATTCCCGGTGTTCCTTTTCCTTCGGATACTGCGTCTATTCTTAATCGTGATGCAAAACTTTTCTTATTTCCCGGGCGTAGGCTGCGATGGCAGTGCGGCAGGCAGGCTACGGCCGTCCACCGGCGTAAAATACCGCTAACATCTTTGAAACGAAAAAGCAATTTTCCCACAGATTGCATTCTCCTGCGGAATCTTTGTGATCGAACGTTTATGCTTCAATTGACCCTCGTTTTACCTCACATTAAAGTGCATATTTACGGATCCTGTAAATGGTTTTTCATGACCAGCGCGCGGGTGAAGATTATTTTTATGGTGACTGATTATGTATTCTTCCGAGAAACACGTCTGGATTGAGGAAATTGCTCTCGGCGTGTCGCTTGGCATCGCGGAGGGCGCATCGCCAGTGCATTAAGTGCCTTTATTGCCCAAAGTCGTTCGTCACCATGCGTAATCATTCTGTAATTTTCCAATTTAGCTTTAACTGCGCGTCATGTCGGCCTTGAAGCGGGGTCCTGGCACAGCCTACGTGATGCTTACGGCTGGTGAGTCCATAATAGTTTGCAGATTTTTCTCTGCAACGGATTCACGTCCTAGCGAATGCAGCGCTCGGAGCTCATTCGGTAGTAGTGAATAAATGAAATCCTCATTCGTATTTCGATGTTTTATTTCTATTCACACACTTCCACAGCAAAATTTCAAAAGACCTCTGCGGTCCCGGATTGAATTGAAATTCAAAAGAGTCGCGGAGTCATGTTTTATGGTGCCATTGAATTTTTTTCAGCGATAGCAATCGGAATAACATTACGCTCTGATTTCGGAATAAATTTCGTGTTGGGTCAATCATAATAAAATAGGTTTGTCCTCCATATGCTTTGAATAATATTATTAGAGCTCTTTCGGTAACACATGAAATGCAAATGATAAATATAGAAACATTCATGCGACCAAACGCAAATATGGAAAAATTACGTGCAAATATACTTTTTGTCCGAAGCCTGACTCTCGTTCCGTGGTTTTCATAAATCACGGCTCTGTAACTTTGTCTTTGATGGCTCTGCTGGAAATGTGCTGTTACAACTAGTTAGTATTATTAGGTATGTCATAATCTGCCGTTCACTTTTGAAACACGATCATGGGTTAAGTCATCACAGGCAACGTAAAATTAATGGTTCCATAACCTAAAAGTGAAATCGTCGGTGTTTTCCGTCATAATTAAGAAATAGCATTAGTTTTTAATGTTAACGATACTGGTTTAATATGCAATAGGACGTGTGTGTACGTTAAATCTGAATGGAAATTATGCTTAAAATTAATGTTGATGGATGTCATGTCGTGGCTGGTGATGATGTTGATTGAATGTAAAATGCCGTGCTGACGGCTACGTTGCACACGCAGCGTTCTTCCCTGTCTGCTCGTTGTCACACTCCACTCCGCCTCACACAAGGCGAACACTGCGGCACCAAGCATCTCACGACCTCTCCTCCCTTTGGTGTAGGCGGCTGAGCTGTAGTTCACGAGCTCCACTCCCCAAGTGTCCGTCCCTGAGGGAAACTTGGACGATAGACCCGATAAACAAAAGGGGTCCCCTCCGAAGTAGGTCCACGAGCGCAATCCGCAAGTTTCCCTTGGCAAGGAGTTGGGAGGATTGTGCCCCGGGTGAACTAGCTAGCGGCGAAAGAACAGCTTTTGCCTCTCGAAGCGTCGCGAGCGCATTCGGGAGATATCGGCGGGATTTACGGGGTCTTTGTGTGGATTGACGCTTGCATGCGTCCGTGGTGGCGCGGGCAAAATTGCTCGGAAAACGGTATTTATGGGACGCGTCGAGTTCCGCGGTCATTAATCTCGATAAATCTGGCGGTGGGGCGGGAGAATTTTGTCAACTTCCGAGCGCGAGGAATCCCGTCCCTTCGCCCGGTGCGGCCCGGAAGCTGCCCGAGAGCGCTTGCGCGAAGGCGTTCCCCCATGCATAATTTAATGAGTCCTCTTAGAGAGAGGTTAGACAGTAGTGGACAGATGCTTTGACAGATTTACGCAGTAGCTCCAGGAACTATGAAAATGGAATTATTGGTTCCGAGCCTCCCACCAAATTTTCTCGATTTCTGGAGGTCCCCGGCATTTTCGTTTGGATATACTTTTTCAGTATTACCATAGAGTAAAGAAAGGGTCTTTACTCTGTGGTATTACGCAAAACTTGCGTGAAAATATAAAACCGTGGAAACTAAGGTATCTGTGTTTCGTCGATTACTACTTTTCATCTGCTCCAGTTTAGACATAGGTAGAGGGGATTCTTGCCTTTCTTCTTATCCATAACACGATTTTAAAATTGTTACAATGATATTTAGTTGCTCAATCCATGTTTCGCGGTTTGGTGTTATAAATATGCGTAGATGCGGGTTCATTATACTCCATGATATTCGTTCTTTGTGAGCTACAAGCGTCACTAATTAGTTCTTTTCATCTTCATCTATTGATGTGCCAACCATTTTCTCTAGCGTGTCGAAGGGTTTTTGACCGTTACATTAGTCAGATGTTACTTCGTGCATGAATAAAATTAACTTGCTAGTTTTTAAAACCAACAAACTCACAAATCTCACCTTCAGTCTCAGAACAACAACGAAGTTTTTCTGGGTTAAAGAGTGCAATTATTACAAATTGGTGCATGGGATAATTTAGCGGAAAGTGTTTTCACATGCGTTGCTATAGAATAGCATACTCTATGGTACTACTTAAATTACTAAAAAATATAGTGCCATAAATTTTATATTCCACGTGATGATATCTATGATGATTGAATCTAAATGGTTGAATTTGCCTTTCATTCGAATAACGGTGCCGTAATAGCTATTTGATATCAAAGCAGTGTGAATCATTTCGATTCACTTTTTCTGTCTCACCACCTCTTTCTTCAATTTCAACTGTTTTTGATATTTCTCTAGATTATTTCATGGTGTTTAGAGATAAACACTGTATTGCTTTAGCATTAGGCGTATAATGTTAGTCATTACATTGTAATCGGTCGTTGTGTCTCATTTTCGCCCTAAAAATTGTTCAATATAAGCGTAAGTTTGCATATTATCCAGTGGTAAATTGTTTGACTGCGATTAATAGTCTGCTTTATTTACACACTGTGAGAAATTTACCAACTGCACTTAGTTCTTCGTATAAATCACTGCTTGAGGGATCCGAATTATTCATATTCTCGCTTAAGCCTCTAATTTTGCATGTCCCGCAATTGAGTGAAGGCATGAGGCACGAATTGATCACTTGCGTTAAGACCTCCAAAATCACCGCGAGAATTCAAATTTTCGGGAGAGGGGAATTAGAAGGTTTCCCCAAGCATATCCGGAAGAAAACAAAACTTGATGACTAACGGTTGCATCACGGCATTTCGTAACACGAGGCACTGTAAACTCTCTCCAGCCGACAACCGTGATTGATGTTGTTTAACTCGTGCATGAGTGCCTCATGCCGATGAAAACCGAGTAGCTGTTTCGAATAAGACCCAGGCAACGCACTCTGTAATACTCTGGAGCAACGCTTTAATGTCGCAATGATCTCCGGCATTACGTGGCTCGCAAAGGCATCCTTCCTTCTTCCCCTCTCAAGGGTGGGATTTCAACTTTGCGGCGAGGAGTCGCGACGTTATTAAAAATAAAAGAAAGAGGGTGATACGGCGGGGAGTAAAAGGGAGGTGACCGTCTCTCCCTCCACCTCCCTCTTCCTTGCTCTGGCCTTATGACAACGTTTGTGTTTCCGAGTGCGGTTGAAATCTCCTCCCCGCGCGGCGCGTGTCGTCTCCTGATGGGATTCCCTCCCGCCCCGGCTGCAGTTTCGCTCTTTGCGCCTCCTCTTTCCCCGCCCGAGATGCATGACGGTTCCATTCCCCGCGGCCACCGACGGGGGTGCGGAAGGGCGGTGCGAGAGGTGGTGCGGGAGATCGGCGCGGACGTGGCGCGGCTGTGGCACTCACACACGCGTGCTGCCGCGCGCGGTGGGGATGAAGGCGGCGATGTGGTCGGTTGGGTGCCTTTTGGGGATTTTCGGCTGAGTGTGCGCTCAGCCTGAATTTGTGGTTGGCGACTCAGAAGCGGGAGGGGGTGATGTCAGGTCGGGGGCGAATGATCAGGAGGGTCTACCTACCTGCGGAGTACCCAGGGGCGATTGTTCCGCTCTCTCGTAATGTCTCCCGTCGACGAAGTCGCGTCCGCTCTTTCCTGGTGACATTCACTCGTTCCCCCCTTCGTGGCGTGAGGGATATTATTCCGATGGAAGGAATGCACCGGTGTCAACGGGGTCTCCAGTTTGATCTTGCGCTAGACGCTCGAGTAGCCTGATCATATACCCGACCTTGTCACAGTAACGAATTTCGCGTAAACGTAATTGCTAACGTGAGTATAGAATCCCGGAACATTTCGAACACGCATATGGTCTTCTTTTTTCCCGCAATTGTATTCTTTCACTGATGTTTATTTCCGTGGCAAATAACAAGAAAATAAACTATTCTCGACATTTACTCTTCGTGGCATGCATTTTTAATTTTTAGTGAGTATCTAAGTGTATCGATAAAATAAGGGTTCTATTTCGACCTGCTAAATCTTTCTCCTTTTACAAGGATCCTCTTACAATTAGATATTTTTCCGACTTGAGCCAGTGCGAAGGAAGGAATTATTCAGGAAGTTTAAAACCTTGTTCCAAATTTCCTCGTTCTTTCATTTTGATTTTTCTTTTGCATTTAGAGCATGTTACAGCATCAAGTTTGCTTACTTCCTCTGATGAGGTGTGTTTATGTATTTTTGTTAGTTTACTCTTCCGGAAGAAAAAACTTGCTTCAGCTTCAACATTTCGTGACCGAGCTAGTTGGAAATGAAAATGAGTTTCTGTGTTTCTTGGGGGGGGGGGATCAGACAAGCTTGTTTCATGTGCATAAAATTTCACTCTTGTTTCACGTTTCGCTTATCGCCATATATTTATAAGTTAAGTATGCAATAAAATGTAATATGAAGATTCTACTAATCTCAGATAAACTCTTTTCAGAACAGATTCAGTTTTTTGTCTCAAAGGAATTTCAGAAAAAGTCGAATTGAAAAAATATCAATATCTGATTTGAATTTCTTATTCATCTTTCTCGTCGATTATTATTCCCTGCTTCAAAGTCGTTTTGTGGCGAAGGTTCTTCTGCAGCCTTCCTGGCTGTTATTCACGTACTTACAAGGATATGGAAACTTTTACAAATTGTGCGGATTACCACAAAATTAGGTGGAAATTGTTATCATTATGTCTTCAATTCTGCTGTCAACTGAAAAAATGATTCAATATGTATGAGTTAACCAGAATGATGATGTTTTTCTGCTAGTACATTAAAAAAATGAGATTTATAACTCTCATTTTCACCAACGTCTTTAGATATAATTTAGTGAGATTAACATCCATTAAATAATAAACCCTGCCGATATTAAGTGTGTTTGAATTGACCTTTGTTTAACTCTTCACATTCCACTCAAATCTGAGTCAATAAATGAGAGCGGAAACGCGCGCAGTAAACGAAATATAGTGAGCATATTTTGGTGCCTTTGAGTGCCATCATTTTATGAAATTCGTTTTCTGGAACCAAGAGGCCGGCTTTTTTTTGCTTTCTCCCGTGGATTCAAGCCAAGTTGTTTGTAAGATTCTATGAATAAGAATCTTCATTGAGGGATTCTAAACAGTAGCTATTTTATAAGTTCTAAATCCGTGCGTCTAAATGCCACCCACTATCTCGCTCGTCGATGATGGCTTCCCTCCAAGACATTAACAAGTGACAGCAACCGATTCTTGGCAAGGATAACGTATCTCTTTGAGGGCGAAATATTTTCGTTTAGTTGTAATCTACCTTATTCAATATTGCAGTCTATGTGAATTGGTCTTTGCGTTATTTAATCTAATGAAATTAGTTTGAATATAAGTTTACATTAAAAAGCCCATTAACATGTTGGTTAATTACTTATAATCATAAAAAGACAATGTGGTCCTTTCTTCAGTTGATGGAAATCCATGCGTTTTTTTTTAATCGAGAAATAATTTTGAATTCATAATTGCATGGATCCGTTCTTTCTTATTTTGCTGAAAATATCTTTGATCTTTTTTCCACACTGGTTGCTATTACTTATTATGAGTGTTAACAGAAGTCCAGTTATTTTAATATAAAAAAATATCGCGTGTGCATTGCAGAAAAGTAATACGTGGACAAGAGGTTATGGAGTCGAGGAAAAATGTAGACTTTGGAAATGTTTCGCTAATTAAATGTTAAAGAAGGTCCAAACAGGTGTAAAAATGTTCTTTCACTGAGGCAGCCCCTTTGTGTAACCCAGTATCATGGGGAGTATGCTATCGCAAAGGCAATCTTAGAAATTCTTGCAGCGGGCAGAAACTAAAATATTCGCAGCTGATGTTTGTTTACATTGGCTCCTTTCCGATAACAAAGCCTCTTTCTACAACCTTACTTCTCTTTGGACCTGGCTTAAGAAGAAGGCAAATCTGGACGAATCATTGAAATTCGAGGCTCCCAAGGTCATCTCTGCTGGGCCAAGGAAGTTTCTGACTCTGCAGATAAAGGTTCTGTTATGCGTAGAGCTCACGGTTATGTGAGTGGATACTGGTAATACTTACTGCAGATGGGTACTGGAATCTAGGGGAAGAAAACAGAAGAAAAAATACGTAAGGCTGACTGAAGTCTTTGACTGACATTGATTTTTTTACTGCACTCTGCTCCTAATGCGCGCACACTCAAATGGTGAGTAGTTGAAAATTATAAACATCTTCTCGTGGCACATTACCTATTTCTTAGTAGGTATGTGGCAAAAGTAGACCATTGAAATGACAAATAAAAGAAAAACGTTTCGCTTATTCTGGGGTGATTGCATAAAATTTATCCAAGTATTTTGTGAATAAAGAATTTTACTCCAGCTACTACAAATCATTTGTAATAAATGATACTAAATAATTTATTAAGAGTACTTATTATATTAGTACCTTTTTTTCTATAAGATTACCGAATAGCCACACTTGAGTTACAGTTCAACTTTTTCTTCCCTTCGAAGACCGAATAATTCATGAGTAACCATAGAATACCTCACTTAATTGCTATACTGTCTTCTACGTTTCACATTTTTCTTACTTATACCAGGAGCTAATTATTCCGAGATATGCTATTGCTTATTAAAATTGTGTGTTTTAATCCCGCAAATAATTTGACCAAATAAAAGATTGGCTTCATTTTCTGTTATTTTTACAATTTTATTTATCCAACTCAGATATGTTTGAGTGGTGAAAATGTAAGGGTAAACAGAAATAATTTCAAATACATCCTCGGATCTCATCGAAGTCTTCCAAAATCTCAAAGGGGGATCCGTGTCGACGATTTCCATTGATTCGTTATGTATCATCGCTAGCAGTATTTTTTTCTTACCCAGCATTTATAACTCATCATGCTCATTAATTGCTCCCTGCCTGTCGGTTATCAAGTTAGGGAGTTACTGTAACATTTTTCGGTAATTCTTAAGTTCCAGAGCTCGGTCCCGAGGGATATTGACATGTATTGTGATCCGATTCCCCACCCGATCCATTCGCCTACCCATGAGCCATTATTCACAGACATCTTTCACTTTTACCGCTGCTCTATATGGTTCAATTATTTAAATCTTCGTGGGCAGTAATAACCTGCGTGTTTACATAAAATAGCATCACATTCAGTGATATTTCACTACAGTGAATTTTCACGTATTTCTTTGCCAATTTTTGCCATTCTCAAAAGTCATTCGCCACTCGCATTTGTAATGCATCAATGCCTGGAACAATTGGCTATTTTTTTGCATTCATTCCCTGTAACAATCCGGACTTGCATTAAAATAAATAACAAAGAGAGAGATGGTCGGAAAAAAGCCGTTTTGTTCGTCGTCCCAAAGGTTTCCATTCGTTATACTTTAGGCACAAAAGTCCCTCTTGCAATCGATATAGCCCCTCCATATCGATCTCCCTTCACAAGGATTCCCTCTTCAACGTTTTTTTTTTGTCCGCGCCGACTGGACATTCGACCGTCACGTGTTTTTCAACCACAAAGGGTTGGTTACCGGCCGGCGAATCCCTTCCTCCACCAACCCCCAATCCCTTTCCCCCGCTACCCCACATTCGCCTCCCCCTTCCCTTTCCTCCTCCCCTCTCCAGCCCATCCCTCCTCCCCCCTCTTCTCTCTCTCCCTCACTCTCTCTCTCTCACTCTCTCTCTCCGCTTTCTCGGGAAACCTTTTCCTCGCACCGCAGCCAAATCCCAATTTATTTCTCC
>LYUA01000005.1:1003301-1014806 GCA_002093875.1 Calopteryx splendens
CCCCTCCCTTGATAAGGTGTGAAGGGATGCACGAGGCAGCGAGGGAGTGGGGAGAAGGAATATAAGCGCCCTAATCTCTCCCCCCTGTCACGCCTCTTCCCTTCGACCGAGACTATACGGGATCGGACTCGGTCACGATTCTGCGGACCTAGTCGCGTTCTACCTTGTTTGCCCCCCCTGTCTTGGCGCCCTCTACCTTCAACTGAGGTCGCACCTTGATGCGGAGGACCCTGAAAAGAAACTTATCTGCACGACTAAGTTTCTTATACCCTAGGGGAGAAGGCTGGTGCCACCAAGGAGAGAGTATGTGAGATTTTGTCTGTTTAGCGCTAAGTCTAACCAGTGTGCATAGTTCATGGGAGCTTTTCGGTTGTAATTAAGTTCGATAACCAATTTCATGAGACTGCAGAGTTGTTGGACTTTGAGTGGCGCGCTTGAGATCCAAGCGGAAGGAACTGTTATTTCCAGTTCTTGGATGGATGTTATTATGCCTTGGCGTACCTATCATTGCGATACCACTGCCTTGGTCGTAAAACTTAATCCCATTTATGTAATCCAAAATTTCTATTCTCTTCTGAAGAGTATCTCCTCCTCTCAATCTCTGTGCTCTTCATCCCACATCCACTTTCCTGCAAAACCATTTTTCTGGAACATTCAACGGAAGGGGTCATGTTAATTTTGATTAGTTCTTTCAGTGCGCCATGGTGGCAAAAGAATGATTATGTATTACTTCAAAGAAGCATTCAAATTAACCTCCCCCTCTCCCCCCCCCCACCCCCCCAGAGGGGCAGATAAATGACTGTCGAGGAGGGAAAGGATGCTGGAAGGTGTGCTTTTGATGAGTTTAACCATTTATCTCCCAGAGTCAAATGCTCGCTTCTTGACGTCTCTGGTCATCACCATTTTGTGGAAGTGGATGTGGGAACAGGCAATCCCCCCGGGCTGCAGTCGTGTTTCCGTCCGGCCGTTTCGGCGATTGCCCCGCGGCGGCGTTCGTGGGCCACGTTCCTTCCCACTCTCCCGTTTCCTTGCGTGCGAAAGATCGCCTTTCTCGAAAAAAACATCCACCGCGTGAATAATTCACGCCTGTTGGTGAGCAAACACATAGTCGGCGCGTGCCGTGACGAGCGTCGGTCGCGACCTTCGCGGAGGAACAAAATAAACTCAAGTCAGACAAATGTAAAACTCTTGCGCTCTTCCACGCTGTCATTGAAATGTAGTTATGCTTACAGTGGCTGCGGTAAACGTCAGGAATTGCAGAAGATAGTTTTCTGGACTGTGAAATGCGCTCATGCACAAAATGAAATTGACATAAAATACCTAGTCCTTTCTTTGCAAACAATCAAATTATGTCGTCGTTTCAAATGAACAGATTCAACGAATGAATGCAGCAGTAGTTTTTCATCCGCAAATTCGTAGATTGCGATGAAACGGATCTGTCTATTTATTATCTATCTGCTGATAAGTATGGGATGACAAATACCACGATGTAAGAGAGAATGTTGCTTATGCGGAAAATATGGAGTAAGAGAATAGTTTTCTTGGACGGAATGAGGCCTGGTATAAAGTATGAAGAGAACATGAATATAATGTAGGGCAAACATGACGTGTTAACGCAATGAATACTTAGTGATAATTGTTATGGTCTGTACAACGCCTAACTTTTGGAGGTTACACACCCTATTATGACGATATAATTTTTGTGTTTAAAATACAGTCTTGTCGTTAGAGTAGTGCTTAATGTATGTTATCCCAAATGCTCAATTAAATATACAGATGTGGCGTATCTTTAGTTGGAATGTTTCCTTTTGGTAATTTATTATCATGTGGATATGCATTTTGTTTTTTTAGACTTCCATATAGTTTTCACTTAGGTATTTAGTTTTTTTCCGGAGTGCGAAATCAAGGTTTACCATTAAATGCGCAAAATGAAGTTTTCCTCAGTTATATCAGGTGGGGAGAGCGTAATCAGATCTTACATAATAGGTACCTACATTCGCAAATTTGACATTTGTACTCTGACATATTAAAATCGTACTCTAATAGAAAATCGGAATGTAAAAAGTAATAGAGAATAGGTGTTTTTTCAAATTTGTGGTAAAACGCACAGAATGGTCTCTCGGATATAGAAGGTGTCGTTTGAGCCGTGGGATAATGTTCATTAGGTAATTGGAAGGCTTTCCTCCATGGTAGTAGGATCAGAAACCATGGTAGATTCAATTGAGGATAATTGACAAAATATAGTAAGTAAAAAAGGTCTCAGAAAAGCCCATATTTTCAAATATCACACTCCCGTAATTAAGGAAATGGTCTGTAAAAACGTAAAACTGGAGTTTGAACTTTTACTTTTATGAGACGTGAACAACACCAGCATTAGAGAAAAGAAAAATAGTAGAAAAGGGCGTGCGTTTCCCAAGATGAACGATGAAAAGAAAATGGATGGATCGAGAGTTAATAAAAAATGTCAAAGAAGCCCTGATGTCCATTGGCAAGAAGGAGAGGAAAACTAATTGGCACATATTGAGGCCCAATAGCGCACTGAAGACCGTATTGGAAGATATCGTAGGACTTCGATGGACTTCGGTAAAGATCATTCCCTTGGCGTGGAGATAACATGGTGAACTATTCTTGGGATCTCTACCGGGAAAAATTGCGAAGCGTCAGAAGATAAGCTGCATTTTACCCGATGGATATCTCTGAAAGAGCTCACCAAAAGTTTTTGTTGTATCTCATGTCTTCAGGAAAAGGAAAAGTCATGAAGTTTTGTTTTTGACTCAGGCTAAATTATTATTCTCAACGGAGCATTATTTTCTCATTCCAATAGCCTAATGTGCGCAATTCCCTATTGGTTTGGTTGAATTACATAACTCTATTATTTTCACCTTGAGACGTTCCTTAATTAGAACGCCATCAAGGCTTAACTCGCTAAGGAAATGGAGGGAGTAGAAATCATTTGTAATTCGGAAAATAGACTTCCTGTGGATACTTCCTAACACGCGCTGAACAAAGCCACTTATTTTATTTTGTTATAATGGAAGGTCTCATAATACCACACTTCCTATCAGAAACAAAATTAAAATCGATTCAAAGAAGCATTCAGATGATTTAGCCATTTTTAACGACCTTTGCAAATTCTTATAAATTCAAATTAAAGCCACATTGTCGTTTATGAGGCCCTAATCTGTTCGCATGAACTAAGTAAACGAATTAGTCAAGCCTTGTTCATTTGCGACGGTGTTGAATAATGTTATACAATTTCGCTGGACTCTCTTGGGAGTCATTAACAGCCGGAAGTAAATCCCAATTTGTCCAAATAACTCTTGCGCTAATTGAGTCAATGTTCCGCAGTCATAGTGGAAAACCTCTACTCTCTTCTTCCCAATCATTTCTCCTTCAAAAGAGCTACCAGATGCCGTTTTAGCAAGGCTTTGAAGGAAACCAATTTTTCATCACTATAAAAAATAATATGTATCTACTGAACGTAGTTTTTCTCCCTTGTGTTATGCACAGAGAAATAATTGTCGTTCTACGACTGGCAGAATATGTATGGAAATTATCACTTTCGTCTCCTTTCGTCTTAAGTGTTTCATCATGAATGTGACGGAATACGGGAAAGTTTTTTGATGAAATACACGCCCAATTCTGCATCCTTTTACTAGGTAATTATTTGAAGTGACGATTTATGAAAATCGTTTTTATGTACTTCTCTTCGCTAGGAGTAGCTAGAAAGCGGATGGCTCGAATAGCAATCACAATGACCCTTTAGCGGCGTCATGGCCCTAATAAATTTTGAATTAAGTTAGACTTAGTTCACTCTAGTAGGAAGGATTCATACCTTATAATTCCACCATTGTAATGAACGCTAGTGGAAGTTATCCCAAACTACCCAGTGATTTTAACGCTGCTTGAATTAAGCTTATTCCCTCAGTGATTCACATGATGGGAAATATTTACTTTTTGAAGTTCATGTTGTTTCAAAACTTTGTTGCTAAAGAATTTTGTTTTGGCCTCCAAAATATATTATTTTATCGTATTTATTATTCTTCAAAAGCACTTCGGAAGTCCTGAAAGCATTTCCTTTGCGCGACTTAAACTTTTTATTCGAGCTATTTTTTGGGTTTTTTCTTTTCTAAGAATCTCAAGGCTTAACTAATAAGGTTTTCATCAGGCTCTGCTTAGAGGATGTCCAGAAAAAATTAGGTAATCAAATGAGCATTTCAAACCGAATGTAAAAGTTTTGACGCCAAATATTGCTAATGACCTTATTGTTTAAAAATGACCTTAAGTTACTTTCTTATAGAGTCGTTGGATTTTAATCCCTTATTGAATTGCACTTTGCGTCGTCATCACATTTCATATAAAAATGCTTTCCTTTTAAGCGTTATTCAATTTCCATTGGTACTTTCCTAATTCCTTATTTAAAAGGTTTTATGCACGTAAAATATATTATGGTTCTTCTAGCATCTACGTTCTAAGGAAATACGAGTTAACACTTTGTTTGAAGGCACCAAAATGGTAATTACATGTTGATAGAATACCCATAGAATAATTTTGCTTCGTGACATGTACCTTTTCCCGATTTCTTTTAAGCATGGAGTGTGTATCTAACAGTTAACGTAGTTTTATTTAATGTACAAAGCATTCTAACTGAAATTTATTGCCATTCCACACACTGTAACGCAATGCATTTTCGAGTATGGTCGATACACATACAACTTTACCGTTGTGCCAACTTATTGAAGTAGAAAAGCAGTTAAGTTCTCCAACGGAAAAAAAGAGGAATATCTGAAACACACCTTCCCAGAAAATAACATTTAAAGATATACCTACCTTCTCGCCCATAGCTATGGGATTGGAATCGGTTGACGAATTGTTAGCGTGCGATTGCGTTTACCACCAGGTTACCCTCACTGCCAGCGCTTTCGCCCATACTTTCGCCCAGCTTATCACATGATAGTGACATCAATGCTTAATATTCTGAAAAAAAGTATTCACCTCAGAGCAACCAGTAGATCATTCATAAGTGTTAAACGCATTAAAAAGTTCCCGCCGGTGTATTCTGTCATTTTTCTTGGGGAATCCACCGTGTCATCTGGAGTTCCGGAAAGTGCGATTTTATTCACGCCAGCCAGCCGTAGTTTAACGCCCCAGCGACCTCGTGCCGCCTCTCCGATGAACCTCCTAGCGAAGCGGCACGCCTGGCGCCGCAATGCCGACGACAGCCGTGGGGACTTGTCACGCCTTCCGCAATAGCCCCGCTGGCTTGAAAGCGTGTGCGCGGCCAGAAGCAGGTTTAAGGCTTCAGATGTTGCTGGCATTGAAATGCGTCGCGTCTCCCGTCGTCGATTTCTCTTCATCTGAATTAAGTATTAGGCAGAGGTGCGTTGCTTGCTTTTTAGCAACTCAAGTCACATAGGCATCATATTACTTAATATCATCCTCCATCGATGGTTGGTTTTATGATTAGAAGGTAGTCGAGCACTCGGAACTGAAGGAAGCAAATTTCAACCTGTGCTAATTTGTTAGCGTAGATTTTTGTTTCTATCGTTCATGTCAGAAATGTTTCAAATCACCTGCTGTTTACAATTCAAAGCAGTAAGTAGTCAATACCTACTCCGCGCTTAAAACGAAACCACGATACCCGTGTTGTCTTGCAAGCGTTATGAACTTATTATGCATATAATATTAGCCAGGTAGAGTCATGAGGAGTACTCCATATGGCTAATGAAGTCGATGAAATGTTTTTCACTATTGTTACGTTTCACAAGTGCCAATTGTGTTACTCCCATTTCGTTCGGATTTTCATGCTAATAATCTCCAAGAAAGAAGAAGATACTGCTCGATATCATTTTTTTCTGAGCTCATAATATCAACTTATATATGTGTAGGGTGTGAATAATTTTAAATTTCGACAATTTGCTTCGCAATTGTGCCATTATAATCAACTGTACTTATTGCCTCCCGATGGATGTCTTTGAAGTGCCTTATGACATCAGCTTGGAAATTGTTGATATTAACCGAAGTACATCTAATTTCTTTTGAGGCATCATCCGCTGCCTGTAATTATAATTAAAAGAATCTTTTAACAGTTGGGAGAATGAAAAATATATAAGTGGTATAAAACCGGCATTATTACGGAAGGAATCTCCGGGTCACATTGTATGCTACGTCACTAAAGAAGAGTACCTACATTTTTAATTTTCCTTATCGTACGCGACGAAGAATTTGCAGACCATGACAGTTAAATATCGCAACGGTGCCTCTAGAGATGCATTCTAGCACGCAGGCTTCTAAGCAAGGTGATATCCATTCATATTTTGATTGAGTGTGAAACGCGATGTCGATTTGCGGTTTATTATTGCATCTGAACGAACGATGATTTGCATTAAAACCTTTCTCCACCTGCGGGAGGATGGCTCGAGGACGTAATTGGTGCCAAATCGCTGAGAGGGGGAACGAGTGTGGGTGCTCCGACGGCATGCGTCTGCCGATTTGCGCCTTGTGCAACGGGCACCGAAAGGTTAAGGGAAAGCTTACGCTCCAGTTTTGCGAGTGCGTGGAAGGGAGAGGGGAAAAGAGTTGGAACTCGAAGGCTCGGGAAGTTAAGTCGTGGTGTGGGAAAGTTTTCAGCTTCGCGTTGGAATTATGCAACGACGTTTTTCGGCGCTGTTGCAAAACGTTTGCTGCTCGGTCGTCAAGGAGGCACCTAAAAACGCTGCGAACACGGCCGGTTTGATCTGTTGCCCAGGTAAAACGCCCTCCCCCATTCTCTCCTCAACCGCCCACTCACCGCGTCGAATCGGTCTCCCCAACTCTTGAATTTCTTGGCCGTTTTGGTATTTTCCCCTTCATACGTCCTCAATATTGCCTGCAATGTAAAAATTAGAGATGACTGGTGACACGTCCACCCCCGTCTCCACTACCCGCTCTTCCCCATTACGATCGTCATTCGTTTCGTCTCCCATCACCCGTCCCCCTCCCCTCACAAGCTTTCTTGATGTCCTATTCCTTCTGCCGCAAAGCGAGAAAATTGTCATTTTGGAAAGCGTCAACGGTCGGTGCCAAGTTGAAATTCGCCCATTCATTCGGTAGTTTACATCGCGTCATCGTTTCTTCCCCCCACCCCCCCTCCGCTTCTATCTATCTCTTTCTCCATCTCCCTTCTTTTGTCTTTTCGGCCACGCTTCGGCCTCCCTTTAACTATGCCTACTAGGAAAAAATCTTGCCTGCGGCTTTCACCAAATACGCGAGCTTTCCACTGCCAAACAGTTATTGGAATCCTTGGCTGTAACCAATTCTTTGGCGATGCCTATTGTCTTTGGACCACCACGCTCGCAGCTGAGGACGATGACGCACAACAGGCCCCCAATTTGGTTTGTGGAAAATGGTCCTAGGACGTTTGTTCACTTGGTCCTCATTTACCAATAATTTCTGAATATTCGAATTGCTGAATGCCCATCCTTTTATTACTCCCTTTCCTGTCCTCCGACGGTATTAACCAGTCATGTCTAATTCGCACCCCGTTCAGTGCTGTGCACATTTAACTATGATACACATAGCAAAATCTTGTTACAGAATAACTAAAGAAAATTATCCAAATTTTAAGTCAATTAAGCTGTTTTTTCCGGTTTTAAAATGTATTAAAACGCCACAGTGTACCGGATAATGGGACTATTGGTACAAATAAATTTCCATTTCAAGTACTGAAACATCAGATTGGTAGTCCTCGGAGCTTTTCTTGCGGCGGCAGCGACTCAAAAAGTCACGATTTTTGCGCGTTTAGTTAAATATTATCTCTAATATTCTTATATACCAATGTTAGTAAATTACAAATTATATATTTTTGAAGCACCATCTTGTGCTAAAATTTGCACGAACGGCCTCTCAACGCGGCCTTGTAGGATGCCCTTACATGCCGTGATGTCTCTTGCAAAGGTCTAAATACTATAAGAAACAATTATATTAGATGAGATGAGATGCTTAAAAGTAGGCACCTTTATTCTTTACCCTTCGTCACTATTTTTGATGCCCGAATGGCAGCACCATACACTTCTGCTCTGCAGTGTCACCTGCAACCTGTCCTGTTCCAGTTAAGTCAATAAATTAAATATTTAGAACACGGAATGAGTCCTCTCGGTTCGGTCCTGCCTTTGGTTATGCAGAATTCGGAACCACATCACAAGATTTTGCTTGGTTGTCGTCCTTGAGAGTAGAATCGATTTAATATGAATATAGGGCACGTAGGTATATGTCAGTGGTTATTACCGACTAATAGCACCAGTTTTGGTACCACCCTTGGTTGACAGAGAGTTAAAGGGCGCCGTCTCAGAGTAATCATATTTTCGTATGTTGGCGGAGGAATTACTTACTCATGTGATTGAAACGCTTCTCAAGACAGATGGCACAAATATTGTCGTAACAGTGGTTTAGCATCGATAATCAAGTAAACGGTCAAAAATGTTACATTTTCTCCATCAGTTTCTCCAAGTGACTGACCCTCAACCGATCATTCTAGTAGTGGAAATCCAAGTTTTAACAAATTGGCAAATTTTAATGGCAACCGGAACACTGGATGTTGGAGCACTTTTTTATATGAGCCAGCGGCCGTCGGTTGCAATAGCAGTCAGGATTCGAGGTCAAAAGTTTCTGAAGACAGTCAACGGAAGAACTGTGCAAATGAAGAACCACATAATTCCTTTAGGTATTGTTAAATGTCTAAGGGCTGGATACAGCAAATGATAGACTAACGAGAAGGAAGTTATTTTCCGCAGAAAGAAGAAAAGGGTTAGTACAGAAACACCTAATGATTTATTGCCTTAAGATAACTCACTAGGGACAGATATATTTCAAACGGTTATATTAGTTCAGAGATCACTCTGTGCAAATACATATAACTTACAGCAATGAAGTAATCGGCTATGTCTTCTGCCGAAAGATTCTCCAAGAAAAATTTTCCTAAGCAAATATTTTCCTAAATTATCAGAAAATAAATTTGAAAACAGAAAAAATAAATTATCTATTCAATTTCTGTAAACAATTGTCGATATAATGTTTAAAAATCCTTTTGTATAAACGTTACACTCTCTCTATGCACATAAAGCAAACATACCTCTAAGCATTATGCATTTTTATAAACATTATGCAAGTTTCTATAAACATATTATTGATATCATATTTACAAACTATGTAGATGCATCATTCCCATCAAGAAGAATTTTAAATATTTATGTCTTGAAGCTGGTTAAAGAGGTACACTTTTTGAACTTCTTAGGAAGAGAATTCTATAAGTTGGAAGGAAGTACATGGAATGGGTTTTGATGAGTAATGGTCCGGTGGGAAGCGTAATAAATGTGTTCAGGGTATGCTATGATTTTCATGCCACTTGAGAGTATCCTGAGGGAGAGAATTTCAAATAAATAATCAGGTGCTTTGGTTTAAAATCTCTTTTCCTTTTCCTAACATTAGAACACAATAGAAGACAATAGAAATATATATAGTTACTCTTAAGCCAAAAAATAGGTCACGATCTCTACACTGCTTAACCTCGGTGACCTTTTCTTTTTACTTTCCCCGCCTATTCCCTCCAGGTCCTCTCGCTTTATCAGCTTTATCTAGTCTTCATTTCACTTCCTCTTCCACACCCCCGCACTTTCCTCTCCTGACCCCCATCCCCCTAGATCTTCTCTGGATCGCACTTGAGCGGCTCTGATCCCATTCCATCGCTCCCCGTGGTTTACTTTCCCTCGGAATTCGGCGATCGAAGCGCGCTCTCTCGCGGATTCCCCAACTTTCACCCTCCGCTTCGCTTTGATTAGAATTTTCCGTGATCAATTGGAGTTATTGTGAGTTTCCCACCAAAAAGTCCAGGAAAACTTTCTCTGTTCCTTTAAGCAGTCAGCTAAGCTTGGAGCCTCCTCCTCCCATCCTAATTTACCCACAAGAAAGAGGCGTTTCCTTTTCAATTCTTTGGTTAGCGGATCCTTGCAATGTGTAACTCTGGGTCTTACTGTTTTCATCGGAGTTCTCTTGTAAATATAGCTCGTAATTTCATGGGTTTCAAATGTTAAATGTATAGGTGATTTCATCCTCAATTAAGTTACTGGTATGATGTTTAAATCAGCCTTTTATTTTGTGGTAGGTTGCAGGGGTAAACTGCAATATTTTTAGTTTCATGTCGTGTATTCTCAGGATCTACTTGCTTCTGGTTTGAGACTTTTACGAGCACATTAATTCCTTTTTGTGCGGCTATCCTGAGAGCACGTTGGGTAGCTAGCTAGCATTGGGATTCAATGTCAGAGGGGAAATAGCAAATAAAAATACTGACCTTGATGAAAGGAAAGTAGTAATTTTGCCTTTTTGAAAGATCACGCGCACATAATGATATTGTGAAATTAATGCATTTACGATACAATCGGAAAAATAATTATAATATTGACAAATAAATACCTGGGAAATCGAGCTCGGGGTATAAGGGATTCCTGAGGGTTAAATTTAATGTCCATTTAAAATATTATGTTTTGCTCTTTATTTCCTAAGTGTGTATTGATAAGACAGTAACATCTGTATTAATAATATAGTAATAATCAGAGACAATTGAGAATCAACATCGCAACAAAGATGAATTATCAGTCATTTGGTAACTACGTTTTTTTCACAAGTTCTTATAAAAAAATATCCTTCACCTTTTCTCAAGTTCTCCGTTATTTCCTTGGGTCCAATGGAACGCCCTGAGAATAAATAATTCTTAACACACTTTGAATTGTGGGCTAATATCAAGTATCCCTCTTAAATCCTGAATCAGCAGAGGCGTTAATTAAGAGCAATCCCTCCCTATCTCGCTCCCGTGTGCTCTTTCCGGTGTGTGTGGTTAGGAAAAAGAGGTGTGCCGGAGCGGCGGCCTCGAAAACTCGATTTCGCAAATCCAGAACTCTTTTTTTCTTTTCGTCCCCGTGTAAGCTTTGTTTCCTGCCTTCTCCTTTATACCTTACTCCTTCCATTATCCCCTCTATTATTTGGTTTTCTTTATTCGGGGCTAATAAAAAAGAATAATAGCAGCAAGCATAAAAATCACGCGTAGAGGCGAGAACTTGTTTATAACATTTTTTTTTATTTTCCCTCGCCTCTAGCTTCGCCGTCCGTATTTCCAGGAATCCCGAGAAAATAGGTTCCCTTTTTCCTCTCTCCCTCCCTCCCTCCATCTCTCTGGTCCCCTCATTCATTCTTTCGTTGCCTTTCTTCCTTTTCACTCTCTCCCCTACCCTATTTCTGCAGGGGACCTTCATAAATTAATTTCGTGGAGCTCTCATCCCTCGGGATGCATACGAAGCCGCCCCTCTTTCTTCGTCAACCTCCTCCTCACCCTCACCCTCGCGCTCCTACGGCGAATGCTGCCACACCCTCTCCGCCCCCTTTACATCTCCCTTTCTCTCCTTCCACACGCACACAGAAATGTGTTTATATATATATATATATGTATATATATATATATATATGTATATATATATA
>LYUA01000005.1:1175870-1186430 GCA_002093875.1 Calopteryx splendens
T
The DNA here is from genome assembly GCA_002093875.1 of Calopteryx splendens. NCBI lineage: Eukaryota > Metazoa > Arthropoda > Insecta > Odonata > Calopterygidae > Calopteryx > Calopteryx splendens. Next base: position 1,175,872 of record LYUA01000005.1, read on the forward strand.
ATATATATATGTAAGATATATTTCCAGCTTCATATTCTCTTGGGCCGGTCATGTTGTCCTTTTTTGGTGGTATTTTAATTCAGCGTAACTGTTGCGTCTCCGGTTGCTATGTAAGGGCCTCGCGGCGCTCGGGTGGGTACAGTGAGTGAGCAAGTTAGTGCGTAGTCGAAAATCGATCGCTTTTCTCCGTGGGATGAAGGGAGGGGGGGAGCGAATCGCAAACAAGCGGATGTCGCCTAAATGCTGGCCGCCGTCGACCGTTGTGGGCCATGGACCCCCTCCTTTCATTTTTGTCCCTCGCCTGTCTCAAAATTACTATTATTCTCCTCTAACTCCGAGATTTTTCCTATCCACCGAAAACAGTTTTGAAATTCACTCTCCGCTAATGAGACTCGCATACCTGTCTCTCCTAATGCTGTCTTGGAAGTAATCGAGTGACCGCGAGAGACGACTGACAATACCTATTGTTCATTGGGAAGGCATGATTAGATACGGTTAGTCATCGCTGCACGGTGAGTGCTTTTTATAGGTCATTATGAAATTTTCTTTCTTCATATCCGTTTTGCCTGATAGTAAATCTGTTAATTGACATGGAGAGCGGAAAAATACTTTCCTTATTTCAATACCAATAATTAATGAACTCTGTTATTTTGAGTTTTCTGTTATGTAGGTAGGTAATTATAATAATATGGGTGAATCATTTGGAAATTATTTCGTTTTTACTGACAACATAAGTCTTTTATTTAAAAAAATGCTTAATGCTCATGCCGCATTAAAAATCCTCTCATGTAACTAAAGCTGAATAAGCCATTTAATCATTTGTGATAAGTATTGTTTTCAGATATACCAATCTATTCTACCATAATGGGATTATATGACTGCTCTTCGAGAGAGGTGGGGCTTATATTAAGCTAGTGGAAAATATATTTTCATCCCTATTCCCATTAAAATATTACAATGGTACTCGGATGTATTCAAGTGCGTCCATGAGGAAGAATTTTAACTCTTCAAAATTATATTTTTTATTATGAAAGGTGAATCGCGTTTGGTTTCAAAAATGGATATGCAGTGGATAAATGAGCTGAATAACCTTTTCAAACACATATTTTTGTCATTACATCCAGAGTATTAAATAGTCTACGCTTCCAATGTTGGTATGGATTTTTCTTAGGACCAAAAGGCTTGGCTTGTCATACTTAATACCATCGGTATCTCTCTTAAACTTGGGTCGTGTTTTTCGTCTCCCGCGTATACCAACCCCCTCTTCCAGGGGGCTCACGTCCGACATTTGTGCATTGTCTTACTCCATTCCTCTGCATTTGGTCATTATGTTGCTTCCATTTCTTGAGGTAGCTCATGTTGCAGATTGGATGCTAGAGCGACGTTTCATAATCTCGAAAGCCGTCTTGTCCCACTCCTTTCTTCAGCGATTATGCTTCGTCTTTCCGCCTCCTTTCCGCTGCGTTACACTTATCATAGAACCTCTTCCACCATGTTACTTAGCCATAACAAAGTTCATATCGCCCTTCGGGAACTACGAGTGTAATATACAAGCGTTTCAGGAACTTCGAAACTCCCAGGCTCTAAGGGCGAGAGCAAATTCTTCTTGGGTAATTTCAGTTATCAATTTTGCTTTGCAAAATTCTGAGATAATGGCTGTCGTATATTTTAAGTACTCGGAGAACGTGGAACTCATAAATTAAGTTTTTTATTTGCCCTACGGATAAAGTCATATAAAAAAATATGCTTCCAAAATGATGGAGTGGGTCACGCGAAGCGAAGTATGAGTGTAGAAAGTCCTTTTAAGTATCTTGTATATTTAATGTATTTTTATTCCCGTGATAACAGTGTAGGGTGCGTATCATCTGTGAATGTTTTCATTCACGTAGAAGGATATGTTTTTAGGTTTGCAAATGCGTTATTTATAATCAGAACATATCATAGCTTGAAATTATATGTTCTAAGAGTTTGCCAGATATCGTTAGAGATACCTATACATTTGAAATTTCCCCGATTTTTTCTAGTCAAAACACTTGATTTATTACAGTACTTACACGCTGAAATGATCCTTATGTCTCATTCTTTATAAGTGAAATGCATTGACTATAGTAACCTTATATAGTATTTTTGCAGGACATAATTACGCGGTCATAACCTAATCAGATGTTTTAGGCGTTTTGTTTGATGCGATAATATTTTTAGTAGAGACGGTCTAGAGAAAGTGGATGTAAATGTACCCTTATTTCGTCTCTCAGCTGTAGTATCTTCGATTTTTCAATCTAAAGTTTCAGCAACTGGTCTTTTCCATTGTGCCTCCCAAATTTATGAACAGATAAATTTTGGATTATCCTCTAAATGTGTGCTTAACCTTTTCGTTTCTTTTCTTTTTTTTGACTGGTATGATATTGGTTGGGTAATATTTTTTAATAACTGAACATTAAGCGTTGATCATTACCATCTCAGCTCCGTTTAAAAATTGAGTAGCCTCTCCTTCACCACTTTGACGCCTAACTTCTCCGTGGTTCCATTTATGTTCTTCATCGCTTTTAAAGTTCAGGAAAAATTTGCTCGTCTCTCCAGTCACGCAGGATTTTGTGGAATGACTTTCCAAGCCTCTTCTATTGACGTTTATTTTTTTCATTGTGAGCGGCTCTGATTGCGTAAGCCCATTAAAATGGCCGGAAATAAAAAGGGGATAACTTAAGCTTTCCTTTGATCATCCTCAACGAATAGGATTTATTCACAAGTTAATAGCTTTTCCGTCGCTGAAGCCATGTGCATGATGCTTCTGGCGTGATGGTAGTATTATATTTTACAAACCGTTAGCTCAATTATTTAGTTCCATTCTTACCAATGGTTGGCGAGTGTACATATGTGTAGCGCGCCGTGGGATTCGTTTCTATGCGTCCTGCTTATGAAGTTCTTATTGATTTTCATAGGCTTAACTTGAGGGGCAGTGAGCATACTAAGAGGTCAGTGTTGATACACCTATTAGCATAAGTGAAAGGGAATACGTACCCGTATTTATCGAATTTTTCTATCAGATCATTCGTCATAGGAAAATATTACCTCCCACTGCTCTTGAGGGAAGTTTAAATGCATGCATGTTCAGCTTCCAGGTGCCAATCAAGGAATTAAATAAATATCAGGAAATATTGATTGTATTACTGAAAAATTGCTTCTAGAATAATGTTAGCATGAGGTCCAAGAAATAAGTAGGTATTCTTCCACTGAAATTTATTTAGGTACGACTATTTTCGACGCAAATCCGCCATATTCAGTTCCTTAAGGTGACGCCTAAGCATGAGGTGTTTATTGAGATTTATAAGCATGAGGTGTTTATTGTGGAGAGAGTGACGGGGAAGACCCTCCTACCTTCACGAGGGGAACAAGCGAAAACGAGGCTTTGGTATCAGGAAACTCAACTCCAATTCGGTCGGCGGGAGAATTTTTAGGACCCCGCACTGTCTGCTCACAATTAAATAATTAAAGGCTTGGCGTGATACAACTCCTTCGACCGGCTCGTAGGTTATGACGTCGATGTAGATGGTTAACTAGGGGACTCCGTTCCCTGTTCGCTATGCGGTTCAACTCCGTGGATCGCTTTGAGACACTTGAGTGTTGGCTGCAAGTTTCATTTTTATATTTCGTGCACTCTGTTAAGTCATAAAGAAATTATGAGAATTTTCGGGCATCACAGGATGTATCCCACGGTTATAGAGATACCTACCTATTCCTGAACCAGGTACCTATTCCATCTAATCTTAGCGACAATTGATCGTGAACAAAAGTATAATTTCGAAAATAATCCTAATAGATCTACGGACTTTTATAAAAAGTTGATAATGATCATAATATAGGCTTATTAGAAGTGAAACGGCTTTCGCCTGTTTCACAATCATGAAATGAAATATTCCTATTTAAAATCTATGCAAAACCTATTGCAAGGACCAAGTTAAATTCGGATCCCCCCAAGTTTTGAATACATTGCAGCAATTGGAATGCTTGTTGTTTAATGAGTTTGCACACATATCTCATCTAAATATCCACACTTAATTGCTCTCAAATTACCCTGAGTCAAGAATTAGTGTCATAGATATTTCTCTTTTTTCACAACGAAATAGGTCTCCCTCATCCTGCTTCAGGACCTAAAATTACATTTTCATGGCAAACAAGCCTCATCAAATCTTTCAGTTTATAAGTGCATGGCTATGACAAATGCTAAAGGCATCGAGTTTACATCACTCAATTAATCCTGTATAGCCTAGCCCTCCCAAGCCTGGGAATAAAATTTGAATAGCCTTCATTTCCGCAGAGCTACTTATATTACCTGCTGCCGTAACTTATACGTATTTCAGGCTGTAAGTTACCGAATCGAGCTTAGGCCCATTTTTTATTCAAGTTATTTAGTTTGGAGATACATATAAACTTTCCCGCTAATAATCAAACTTTTCACCCAAATCTGTCCCCTACGTGATTAATGTCCCAGAGTGGCCTTTCCTATGCCTGTAATTTTATTTCTAACTGCTATCGGAGCCTCATCCAAAATAATTAACCTAGAAGCTCTGATTAAATGTGTTCTCTTACCGTTTCCTTTGATACCGCTGAATGAATTTGGTTCCATGTTCTAAAGGGAGCCCAAACATAGAGTGCGCAGTTATTCCTCTATCACGATGAGTGCTGCCACCCCCATCGATGGCCGGCCGAACTATTCTATCGGCCTCTGACGGTGCCATTTCCGCAGAACTATTTATCCCCCACCTCAGCACTGAAATGCACTCATTTCAACAGCCAATTTACCTTTTGAGTTCATTCTACTTTCGACGCTTTGGTGGGAAAAAATTATTCAATTTTTCTTTTCTGATCCCAAGATAGTGTGTAAGCCAATGTGCGTGCAATATTGCTGAGCAGAGTTAAAAAAATTATAGCAGTTACAAAAGGGTGGTGGCGGAGTGTTCCGTCCAATTCGGATAGAAGTATTATTATCCGACGTTAATTTCACGCATGATGTTCAATCCACATTTCGAAAAAATAAACCTACATTATCTGCCCTTTTGCTTTTTGCTTACCATACTTACGTTCCAAATCGTTCTTAGTTATATAATGCTGTCCTTAAACCGCAATTAACCTAAATGAGGAGAGAATTTTCTGCGGGTCATATTTCGTGTCATCCGACGTGGAACTCTCGTTTGAAAACATCTCCGTTTTCCAAAATATCCGTTTCCCATCGACTCCGATGTTTCTGCTTCATCAGGACCGACCCGAAAATATATTTTTGGAAAAATGCTGCAGTGATATCCTCAAGTGGAAATCTCCAATATGGGAATGGCGAATGCGTTGAACATTTTCTAGATTTTAATTAGGTATTTTCAACAGGCTTGGGAAATTTGCGACCGAACCAAATTTGTTTCAGTCTATAGTCCTTGTACATTTTTCATAAGACGGGCATGAGTTGCAGGTGTACCTAAGGAAATGGGGGATTTTCTAAGACGGTCCTTCCTGGTGGGGATCATATAGGTACGCATGGTAAGATCGCCCATTCCATTTTTAATTTTATTTTTCCCCAGAATATATTGTATTCATTCAATTGAATCACGTAGCGAATAAAGGGAAATTTCTGATAGTTTACATCTAAAGCCGGGGTCGGAGAATAAATAAAGTTAATTTTCGCAAGAGGTTTCTTCATAGTTTTCCGAAAACCTCACCTATTTTTATTAAAACATGTAGGCTTCGAGTTAATATCTTACGTACATGAATGAACGCATCCTATCTTCTCATGAGAAGTATTTATTATATCAGATTTATTTCACAGCTCCAGGCTTAATTCGGTTTCTCTAAGCATCGATATATTCTTTAACTTTGCTTTTCTCTCTTGTACCTGATTTGTACATTTGCTCAGTTCGTATAATTCGCGCGTCATCTTTTTATATGGCGGAACAGTTCAGTATTTGTAATTCTTCATTATCATTAGATATTGTCTTTGTTTAGAGATAATGTATATAGATATTGCAAATAGTCTCTAAATGTATGGAGACTATCTCTAATATTATCGGAGATAGTCCCACTTTTTGCCGTTTTATCGTGTTCATACTCCAGATCCCTTTCCTAAATCATTAGTCACTGGACAGGAATTTTGCATGTCAGACATGCATAAAGTATTTCGTTCGCGTTTTTTTATCTGATTGATCCTATTTCTGTTTACTGTAGTCGAAATATTTAAGTTCTGGGTCCATTTCAACAATCGCTATTAATGTTATTCACCTTTTATTTTTAATCTCCTTATTTGCTATTGGGCTCTTTATTTGCGCAGTTGCCAAATCGTCGGAAAGAGCGACTGGGGTCCAGTGGTCGTCTCTTTGGTAGTGTTATTCAATCCAATTTTCGATGATAAGGGCTAAAAGAGATTTATGGCGCTGATTTCTAAATTCGTGGCGAGTGGCCTTTTTATTTCTCTTATTGGGAACCTTTGACATTTAAATTTGAAAGTCTCGTTTCCCTGCGATTGGTCGACCGGTCGCGTCTTGAATGAATGGAGTGTGGAATCACTTATTTACCAGCTATTTAGTTGGAGCCAAGGTCCGCATTTTGGAACACTACTATTACTCTATACGTCGTACTCTACTCTACTCACGGCTTCCTCAGTCGCTTTATAGTAGCTTTGTTGCTGGTCCTGACCTTATATGACATGTACATAAACGACCACTACGACCTGCGTAAATATGGCGGGCGAAGTTTTTGTGTTTCAAGACTCGATATTATCGTTGATATATTACGTTGGATGCACAATATGTTTTATAAAATAAATAATTCTGTAAAAATTGTAAACCTGTCGGAAATGTTTTGATAGAACCATGAAGGGCGTTAACGATCGTTTTTAGGGTCATTAGTTGTTGCCACAATGTAGTACTGCTCTCTTAGGTAATTGATATCAGTGTGAATAATTCTATAAATATGTTTTGGACACGGCGGTGTTCATTGGTCTCGAAGGATATATTACGACAAAGGAACCTATTTGTTTCCTTTTGAAGTTTTTTTATTAGGATATCACCTAAAATCCCTGTTATTTTTTCAACCAAATTTCTGGACCCTGAGATGACTGGGAAAACGATTTCGTTAAAAATGTATTTGATGAATATTGTCAATTATCATTTTGAATCTCAGTCCTCGTTTATCGGTATTTCAACTTCGAAGTTTATGGTCTCGTCAGCATGTTAGCATAAAATTCGCATCCAACCATTGTTCCATGTTTGGTTACTGGTGGAATACAATTTATGGAAAATAAAAAATATTCTAAATAATTCACTGTAACGAATTGATAGACATATTATTCACTTTTGGTATTTACTAGCACTCCATGCAGCAAAGAATATCTCCATATGCTTGAGAGACACTGCAAACACTAATACCTTTAATTTAAGCTAACACTTTTTATTGCTGTGAAATTATTATAAAATATATGATGAATCTATGCTACCCTGTAGAGGATATGTTCTTATAGCAGAATATATACAATAATTTTCTAATAGGTATTAACAACTAACCTGTATCATCCTGATACTTACCTTTGTTATATAAATTACAATAAGAATATTTTTTTATAGAATAATAACACCAAAGTGTAGTGGTGCATTGGTTCAATGCAACAAGCACAACGAAATAACTTTGCTGTCATACGATACATAACTTACCCGAGTTACGTGTCCATAATTGTATAATGAATTACTTTTCAACTTCCATGCTTTGTCTTAGCCACCACATTAACATTATCGGTCTTCTTTTATCTCCAGTATGTTTTACGCTTTGAAATCAAATCAATCAAAAAGAATTTTATGGCTACCGATCAAGTCAGCGCCTTCTGTCATGGCTTGTAATACGCTAATGCAAATCGCATTTCATTTGTCACGATTATTTCGGATTTTTATCGACATCAATTGTGAAAATCGTAGCTGCAAATGTACACAAAAAGGATAAAACGAGCTGTCGAAATTACTACCCCCTCCTCAACGAGAAGACAAATGGTAGTGTTGTGTCTGAATTCGGATTTTTAGTAGAAGCAGAACCATTACTATCGTAGTGCCGCTGCGGCTGCTTAATGTGGCGCTTCAGAATACGGTCTGTTTTATCATTCGGCGCGTATAATGTTGTGAGCAAAGCTTGTCTTGTTTGCCGTTTTATTTTGGTTGGGTGGGGTAGGCTGAAAGTCTTCCCCAACCTACTTTTGTTTGACCTCGGTGCCTAGCCTCGGTCGGGGGTCCCTCCGTGCCACATCCTTATGCATCCCCGTCACGTAATCATCCATCGTGGGCTTTGCGTTGTTAATCTTACCTAAGGTCATTAAGATTCGCTTGTATTCTTTTGAGGAAGCCTCCCACCCCTGAGATAGGACTCCCGAAAACCAAACATTCTCTGCTTGCCAGAGCTCCACGCACTGCTGAGTACATACTGTTCTTCGTAAATCACCCCTCGAGGCCTTGGCATCTGGTACTTGCTCAACCGTGATTTGAAACATCTCAAGTTTGTTTGTGATGCATATGCGAAAATATGTGTGCATATAATTCCCATGCAGAGTGGAAAGGCTTGGTCCTACAAATATTGGGATAAATCTTTATGGTGAGATCGCAGATATTCGTGGATTTCATCATAATTTTTACTTCGGGGTGAGCCAGCAGCTAAGTGGAATAATATATTTTCTAGTCAGCGTAAGAATATGAGTTGCTCGCTGTATTTTTATAAGTTAAATTTTCCGGCATGGGCTTGTGCTTCATGATGTGCACGATAGATTTCTCGGCTGTAGGTCTCTTTAATAGAAATATGTACCTCCTTCCAAGTTTATCCCTTGGACGTTAAACACATGATTTCTATCTATGAATAAATATTAGGAATAACGCGTTAGAGTACTCAATAATGAAATGAAAATGCGCACTTACTCTCTTTGAAGTATGTTATCCGATGAAACGGTCGTTGTGATTCTACTTTTAAATTTGTCTTGAATGGTCCTTAACCGCGGCTTTTGTCGGTCATTAAATATGTCATGGTACCGTAAAGAAGTGGTTTGCATGACAGTCAGAATCGGTCGAAAATTGGGGCCCATTGGGGCCTTCGCCCGCACTGCACCTGGCTCATATCTCATCACTTCACGCGGTCCGTAAACCATTCGTACGCTCCCTCTAGCTCGCAGGATGCATTAATTTTTCGGCTCGTCTTCCCCTAGTCCCTCCCCTTTCGCTAATTCCGTCCTCGAAGCACTCAATCCGCCCATTTTAGGTCGCTTTAACTTCCCACTCCCCACTGTCTTCTGGTAAAAAAATGAAATTATCGTGTAGGTACATCCAACTCTAACTCACTTGACCCTCATCCTCTTCTAACGTTCTCCACTTGAACCCTCATCGCTTTGTTCAGTGATTTTTTTCTGTTTTCGACTATTCACTTCCTAACTCTTCTATCCTCCTCGTGAATTATCTCAATTAATTCATCAGGAGCATTCATCTCCGCGACGCATGGCCACATGATCTCGCAAATCTATATCCATCTTTTATCCACCTACACCTGCATCGGTAGCTTTTGAGTTCGGTGGCACACGGGCGTTCATTTGATCATTATACTTCTCGGGCAGCAAGACCTCAACGAACTCGGCTGAACCCAAGTGCCCATTGACTAATGGACTGCGTCGAAGGGATTAATTGCTGTCACCGTTGTCGCATTTAAATTCATGAAGGCACGCAAAAGTTGCACTGAACGAGAAAACACTCACTGAATACTCACTTAATGACCATCCTCCAAAAGGGCCAAAAACTCCTCTTCAGTGTTGACTTGTAGCCAATTATTTTTTTCTCTTGAAAAATGAGAAGTTCTTATACTTTTAAACCTTTTTACATATTTATCAGATTGCGATTTGAAAATCATACTTAAAACGGCACGCGGTATCATTTATTTTAGCATAAGACGGCAAATATTACGCTAGATGATACTTTTAAACAATATAATTCGCAGGGTGAGCGATTATCAAACCTGTCAATGACACGAAGTTAGTACTCTTTTTTTATGTATAGGTATGCATATTCAAGAAAAGATAATCCTGTTTTGTGCATAGAAATCATTGAATTATCGACTATCGAATTCGAGAATGAAGAGTTTTTGTTTTGGATAGAAAAATAATAAAGGGTTGCTGCATTAATTACTTTTATATGCCCGCGAATGATCTTCGATCGTGATTAGGATTTCATTTCAAGTTTTCTCATTAAAGGTGATGCGATTACTTCGCATTGCGGGCAAAAAAAAATATTTTCTACTTCTATTTTACTCTCCCCGAGTCAGCGGTGTATCTCACATCAATTGCTAACGTGGCGTATCTCGCAATGCTCGCATAAGGGCCCACAACCATTCCATTGTTTCCCATTCCCTCGTCGTCCTCGTCCAAACTGAATTTCCCCTCCATTCCAATGGTCGCCGCCATTCCGTCCTCCGCTTCATTTTCCTCCAAAGAACGTCATTCGTTTGCAATGGACCAAAAAATGATACGCCGAGAGGAGTGAGAGGGGAAAATGGAACCGAAATCGGGA
>LYUA01000005.1:1196922-1208060 GCA_002093875.1 Calopteryx splendens
CTCCCTCCGTCTGCTCCCTTGCTCGTCATCTTCCCTCCAGGAGTTCTCGAAGTGCGCATCCTCCCTCCCCTCCGATATAGATTTCCCTACTCCACATTCTCATGCCATCCGAGCGTCATCTGTTTTATAAGTCCTTTGAGGTGTATAGTTATTCGCGTTCCCCCTCTGGAGATCGGCCTTAATGGTGCTGCACAATAATATCGGCCGATACCTGCTCGGGTGAATCGGTGTGAATTAAGCCGTATCCATCTTTCACGGTCGATGGCCAGGTTGTGTTAGAAGGAGTGCCAACCCATCCACGAACACTGCTGCCTCAAGAATTGGACAGAATAATACCGAGAAAAGCTGTACGGTAGTGGAAAAATTCCAAGAAAGGGCTCGAAGAATTTCAGAACTACTGCATAATTTGGGAGCCTCCCCCCTGTAGCCTCGGAGATTTTGCGCTTGTTTTAACTTATTGCATAAGTATCAAGCTTGTGATTTTACTTGAAATAATACAAGTCCCGCATTGCAACGCATAGTCTTCACTTTAGAGTAATCAGCCCGAAGGTTAGTCTTGTGATGGGTGAGGGTAGAGCTCAATCCGAACCTAGCCCTAGGGTATGTGAATTGCACATGTACAGAGTAGGGGGAGGCAGTTCCTTTCCCTCAACCAACATTCGGTTTCCCACGGAGTTCAATGGACCAGTAAATCGCATCGCTTGGTTTTTTTAAAGAGGTCTGTCCAAGGTCATTAGCCAGAATTTGAACCCAGGACATTTCCCATTCGGTAGCTGAACGCTCCGTCAAGTCCCCACTGCATACGTAGTGTAATGTTGAAAAAATTGTAGGTTTGCCAGATTTAGTAATTCGTTTTTTATCCCGTATTATCCACGGTCACAAAACATGAAAAGATGGAAATAATGACATAAATTACCTCTCTCCTCAAAAAAGACGTCTTCCCCTTCTTTTTTTATGGCTGGTGTCCTAAAATGTCTGGTGGGTGGGCTGGTGTCCCTGTCAATGCTCCCTTACTGCGGCTTGTCGGGGGTATTGTGAAGAGTGATAGGAGTAATCCCGCTTTGAGTTAGATCCCCACGATCGTCTTTTCTATAAACCGTGAAGGACCTAAATGGGTCTGCGTATTCTGTGGCCTGGAAGCTGCCTGAAGGGAGAGTATGTTTGAATTAGACCACTGCCATGCGTGTGAATGTAAATAACTGCCAGTTGGCGGCAGGAGCACTCGCCTGAAGTTAACTGTGCTACAAGATGGCTGCTCTGTACAGATGTTGGTACAAACTCTCCTTATTTCACAAGATCGCCTAGGGTAAAAGTGTTTTTAATTATATGGGGTACATTTGAATTTGACCAATGTGTCACAAAACAATTCGCTTTGGATGTCCTCTTAAAATTACGAACATTATTCAATGCTTCAGGCGTTAATTGAAAAAATGAACTTTTCGAGAGATATTTTTCCTCTTTGCCATCCGTAATGTCATTAAAAATGCCTGTTCTCTTCCGCGCCTAACTAATATCTCATTTATTCCAAAATCGACACTCGTCCATTGTCCCGTTTTAGAATTTCACCCTCTAACTTACTCACTTACCACTTATTCTATGATTTTTCATCGTAGTTCGTGTTCACAGTTTTAGCGTATAGTGCAACCACTGATAATGCGGAAGAAAAGAATTCCTGAGGAAAATTTGTTTTGCAATTCTTATTTAACCAAGCGACTCATCCATGTCGCAATTTAAACATTGTTTTTAACGTAATGATTTTCTCTGAGATGTTGAAATCGATAATAACATGGAAGGTTACCGATTCATTTGGATGTCTTAAAGGATAGATTGCTAGATTGAAAAAAATGATCTATGGGCATAATGTCTAACTTCTCCAAGTCCTCCGAAGCCATTATCTGTGCTTAGTCATATTTCATGGCTGTTAATGGCCACTTCATTCCCTGAGAATCCCAGCATGCCCGGTACGTGCGCGCAAGCTCAAGTTGAGATCGGCACAGCCACCAACTTTCCTGTAAATTCTCGAGTTGGAAGATTAAGGCTAATGTATTAGCTTGATCTATTACTTGTAAGCACGTGTGGTTCTTGGGCAAGTTTGTTTGTTCGTTGGGCGACAGCGGGAATTCTGATCATCTAAATTGCGCGGGTCTCTCGAAGTTACCAAACACTTACTGCATTCGTTGTTGCGTTTGTGTAAGAGTGTTGATGTTACTTTCAGCGTTCGTGTTTGTTGTGCTGGACAAAAGGTTGATGCATAAATCCTCGTGTTGCCATTCGTCTAGTTAGGTACAACCCGACTCGTCGTTATTAAAAATTAATAGCCTGTTTGTTCCCGCGACATTTGCGTCATCGCCACCAGTGGGGAATGGCATTCCTTTGCTGTCGTATTAAAACCCTCTAGAAATAAAACGTTAATGGGTCTCTTATTCGATGGATGGTGAATAATATATGGTTCCTCTGTATCCGCACGCGATCACTGAATCCCAGGAAGGTAACGTTCTGGTTATCCTGTTATGTGGGTTTAAACTTTGCAGTATAATATATCGTAACATCTGGTAGAAAAATCATAAAATAAATATCATGACGCACTCTTCTTTCATGTCTACCAACCCTTGTACCACGTCACTAATATTCACCATCCTTGCACGCTTATGCGATTGGTTGATCATTGAAGAGGTGCCGGGTTTTTTGAGATTCCCAGTGTGATAAGCCGTCATGGCAGTTTTCTGTACCTAAAGAGAATGAATCGTTTTAGTTTCAACGCAGTAATCGTATCTAGGTTTTTCACCGTATTATGATAAGTTTTCGCTGCTACCAGAAATACTCGGAGACCTATGGAAGCTTTACGAAATCCTCAGCTACAGCAATAGTGCCATCTTCTGCTGCTCTCTTGGCTTACTCTCGGTCACATTTGTCCTTCTTGACCCTCACCTCTTTATGGGCAAATTATCATTGTAGTGTGTCATCAATGGTTTTAAAATTTTGTTGGTGATCTCACAGAGGGTCGTCATAGATGGCGTCGACTCGAATGCAATCGAAGTCAAAGGGTGGAAGGGAAGTGTCATCGGTCCTCTTTTATTCCTTCTTTACATAAACGTTATTAACTCGGTAGTTAATAGTAAAATTCGTCTATTTGCTGATAACGCAGTAATTTATAGAGGTAGTTGCTTTCCAGGATAGGGTAGCATTAACTGATGACAAATCGTTTTTAGGGCTGGTGCAACAAAAAGAAATTGGAATTAAACTTAAGGCTAGTTTTCCGTCGACCGCCTGTTGAATAAAAGATAGAAAAATATCAAGTGTTGACTCCATTCAATACTTGGGTATTACACTTACCACTTCTCTTGGAGTAAACATATTCAGGGGATATGTGGAAAAGCTAACAGAAAATTAGGAGTTTTAAAGGGTACCGGGGAAAGTCGACGACAGGGTGGTATCTTTTTGTACTCAGGCCTCACTAAAAATATGCCTCTTTTATATCGGATTCTCACGAAGTGGGCTTGAGTGCCGAATTAGATCGAGTTCAAGGAAGAGGAGAAGATATGTTAAACGATTTAACGATAAATTTAGTAGCTTTACCGGATTATTAAAATAACTAGCTTGGAAATCCTTCACCGGTTGGATGCTGAATTATAGGTTAAATTTGTTACATACCTGTATCAGAAACTGGTCTATTTTCTGATTATGTTAAAAGCATTTACTAACGTCGTCGTCGTAGGAGAGACCACCAAAATAAGAAAAGAGAACTAAACTATGGAACGGAGAGTTTTAAAATGTAATTTTCCCGCAAGCGAAAAGGGATCAGGATAATTGAAAAAGATAGGTCTCAGGAAACAATATCTTATTCTAAGTATCCTGGTTAATATCCTCATTTTTATCCCCTTATCATGCAATCCCTACTGGCAGCTCGTTTTGAACGCCTAGAGTTCAATTTCATTCTTGGATGCATAGCGAATGTCTGGTGTAGTAACACCCCATGCCACACACCCTAGTGTGCTGGCTACCATGTACATGTGCTCAATTTTTTTATTATCCTTCCAAATTCCTTTTGGTCGCCAGCTCTCTTTTCACAGCAGCACACTTCAATATTCAGCAGCCCAAGACTACCCCTTTGTGTTTCTTCCTACTTTTCATTTCCTTTCCATTACATATCTCCGTAGGTCACTTTTCCAACGATATTGCTTCTTCGTTTTGGCTTTGCCTTTCATCGTACTCAAACTTCCTTAAATATCTCCTCAAATATACCTCAAATGTTTTACCTTCGCTTATGCCCATACATTTTAACTTCAAACGGAATCCCGACTTTGAGTGTAGCGTACGGAATTTGTTCCGTCGAGATGTGACCAGTTTTTATAGCAAAGGGCTAATTATTAATGCGACGAATCCGTATTCCGCCTGAGTGACGTAAATTTTTAATTGACAGTCTCATGGATGGAAATTATAATGGTTGCATTTTGAATTCGCAATCGAAGGTGTAACTGTATCCCTTAATCATGGAATTATATGTCCTCGTTCAGCTTTTGTGAACCAACAGTAAGCAATGCTGTAGTAAATTGTTCCCAGTTATTCAGGTTTACCGGTATGTGGGATAGTCTAGGGCTGGGAAGTAACTTTTTTTAAATGTACCGCAGTAAATACAATAGCCAAAGGCCCTAAAGCTATCATAATGATATTCTCATGATTTTTTTGAGAGCTTAATTTAGTCTAATTCTCACATTCCGTGCGAATGAGGCTCTCCTGGGGTATAAATTTAGCACTTGTGGGCAGGAAGGAAATGCATTGCCTCTTAAATCACATAAACTGGTTAGATAATGCCTTTCATGCGCGCAAGGTAAAAAATTAATTTTATTTATTTTTGTTGCAAGTAATAATTCTTCATAATGGTTTTGCTTGATTATGCATTTATTCATCCCGGCCTGATGGCTCGGATTTGCCTTAAATCTGTAGTTTTTCTCCTCCCCCCCCCCTCCCCCAGTCGTGGCTTTTTTTTGTGAATATTTGCTCATATTCCGCCGGTTTAAGAAGTTAATGCGAGAATTTCGCTTATCTTTCGGAGACACGGATCCGGGGACGTCCCGGAAGAAGGGTTGGATACGGGGGGTGTGCGGGGAGAGAGAACAGGCAGGCGTCGTCGGCGTGCGAGGTAAGTCGGGGAGGGTGGAGTGAGAGGAGGGCGAGAAGGGGCGAGGGGAGCGGAGTAGGTATGAGGTGGGTCGGGGCGTGTTTCAAGTTTGGTGGTTTTTGCGCCGGGGACCAAGTCGCTAGTTTTTGCGTCGCGGGAGCCCGCGGAAGGGTTGATATTTTGCATCTCCCCGCCGCCTCCTCCGCCTTGTCGTTTTATAAGCCTCTTTAATTGATTTTGGCTCGCTTTCCTTGTTCTCCGGGAAACAGTGTGCCGTTCTTCTTTGGCGGGGAAGTTTTATTTCACTTGTCCTCGCTCTGCAATATCTCCGTTCCTTGTAGGAGTTGTTTGCTCCCCTCCAGCCCCTGGGCTCATGCAGATTTAAGTTTCGCGGGGATTAGCGTCCATAATGTGAGGCAATGCTCTCTTTCCCTCTCTCTCTCACTCTCCTAACATCCCCCATATTTCTCCCCCGGCAGCGGCCTGCGGATCTCTAGAAGTTTTGAATTTCCCGAAAGATGTACTATTTTGGATTTTTGAAAAGTCTCGCCAGCGGGTTAGAGTCCACTAAAGAATAGAATTCTCACTCAGATCCACCAAGTGAAGACATTTTTTATAAAATAAATGGTGGAATTCGTAATGCTAGTTTTTACACTCTATTTCACACAGACTCTTTTATAGAAAAGATTATTTCAAAAATTGAGCTAAAGTATTGCATTCATTTTATTTAACTGGTAGTTCACCTATTAGTCACATTATCGTGCATAGGTAAATGTAGGCAGGTAGATGCATTTTATGGTGTAGTGATAATGTAAGGAGTGTGAAGTTAGAAGAAATGTGAAATACTCTTTTAACCTATTTGAAAATTCACGAAATAGATGTGCCTGGAAGGAAATTAGTACCTATTCGAAGGAAAACAATTTTCCTTGGAGCGATGGTAGACTGAACGGAATGAGATTAAAATTCTGAGAGTTCTGAAGTCTGCCTCTTGAATATACAAGAACCTGCGTGCATTTCCCTGCGAGCGGAGAAGCTGCCGCGTTTCTCTGGCAGGAGAGGGAGATTTGTTTTTTGGCGGAACCTACATTGGATGATATAGAAAACTGTTACGTTGCGCGATCGATATCTCAGCTGGATGAATACAATACCATTCCAGTCATGGTTGCAAACTCAGGTGATGCAGAAATCACATTAAGGCGGGGAACGAGACTAGCTATTCTGAGCAGGTTGGAAGAAGCTGAGGAGGGCGAGTAAGTAGGGCTGAATCATCGGGTAATGAAGGAAAATTTATGGAAAAATGGGCTCACCTTAACGCATCAGAGAGAGAGAGAGAGCTATTAGAGAGTTTGCTACTGAAATGTTCAGGATTGTTCTCAGAAAATGAATATCTTCCTGTAACTAATATCACAGACCATGACATTCCCACCGGTGAAGATCCTCCCATTTATCGAACACCGTATAGGGTGCTATTCCATCAAAAACCCTTAGTCCAGATATTTGTGGAAGAACAATTGAAATTAGGCGTCATAGTCCGTCTGTATTTTTTAGTACCTGTGCAAGCCCAGTTGTGATTGGGGCTAAAAAATCTGATGATGGACAACCCGCATATAGATTCCCCATAGATTTCAAGGGATTGAACTCATTGACGATCCAGGATTGGAGACCTTAGATTATTTGTGCGGCTGTAGATATTTTAGTACGTCAGACCTGAAAAGTGGTTATCACCAGATCCCTATACGTAATCCCATGTCGTACCATATCAAGAAGTAGAGTATGATTCTATTTTCATGTCCTTTCTTCGTCCTTGCTTAACACCCCGGATGGTCAGTACACCCCAGAGGCTCGATTCACACTCTCTCCTCCTCGTGTTGACGCCGACCCCGTAACCGAAAGACGTGTACAATGTAACATGCAGGTAACCGGAAGACATGTACACACAATGTAACACACACACAACAATCTAGAGACACAATGTAACACACCCTCCCTCTCACAGTTGTCAGTATTCCGTCTCTATAAACTATCACTATGGGCGACGGGGGAAGGGCGGGGAGAGGAGAGAGCAAGGATCACAAGGAAATCGGGAGGTAGTGCCCGGCTACTTGCGTAAATATATTTATATATTATTTATTTATTATATATATATATTTATTTACCTATAGATATATTCTTTTTACTTCTTTCTTCCGCACACGAAGTAGAAAATGGGAAGGTATTGTGGTGGTGTAAGTAATTTATTGTGTCAAGATTTTCGGATTTCAGTGGTGTAATTATTTTGAGGCTCTGCGTGCACATTTCGATCGAAAAAGGTATTTGTTTGTGTTGTGTCTGTGATAAGTTTTTGTGGGGAAGAAAATTGAAATAGTATTAATGTGAGCCTCGCGAGATTTCATACGTGGTATTGCATTTAAAAATAGATGTACTGATTAGATTTTGGAAAAGATTCAACCACCGGAACGCTATGACCCCATCGACCGTTGTTCTTCTCGTGACAGTGGCGCCCGCCAAAAAATTATAATATACTGGCTGATCCGGGATCTAAATGGGATACAAGCATTGTATTTGCACCAAAATACGGAAGGAGAATTGAATTTCCTTACTCCACTCCAGTCCACCGTTTACTGTATGTCGCTCAAAAAAATTGAGAACGCGTCGTTCGTGTGAAATTTTGATGGATTTTATTCATCTTTGGAATACGGGCAGCATAGCAACCGCCCGTGTCGCTGCCGGCATATTTTTCCGTATTCAATGGGTAAGGCGAACTTAGAATGATGTACCTACTAGGAATATTATTGGACATTTTAAACATTTCACGGACTTTGCAAACGATACAAAGAAGTCTTAAGAAGGAGAATTAATATTAACTAGCTGAAAAGGCATTCTTCGTATGTGCATGGTTACGTAAATTAATTACTTAAAAAATTAATGAAAATATAATCTCAATGCGGAAGTATGGAGAGGGTCATGTGCTGGCCACGGTAGAGTTCGTTTCAGTGCTATTTTGGAAACAAGTCGTCGAGAGTACGTTTTATATGGTGCCTTTGCTTCCTAAAATATTTTAATGCCATTGTTATAGGTTATCCTGTTGGTGGTCGCGACTTTTTAAATAATAAACCCAAGTTTCTTTCGAGAATTATGAAAAAAGCTTTCGTTTTATGATTTTAATAAAAAGTGAAATAAATGTGGGAGTTTTGAGACGGGGCAGCTCTCCGTTTTCATCAACGGGAGTTGAACTGAAACAATTCGGAACTCACTTCGAGGAGATGACTGCACGAGTTCCGCCCATGCTCTCCCTGTTACTTGCTCACCCATTGGCTGCTCGCCCAGTTACTTATTCATCCATTGGCTACGAGAAGTTGAATGAGAAGTTGTTCTCTCTCCCATAATATCACTTACATTCGTAATTTTATTTTCTCGGAAACATGTTATTGTCCATTGTTATCAGACAAGTTAGCGGAAGGGTGTGCTTCTGAGATAATATTATTGGATGAGTTTTCTCGGTATCAGTACCGCGTGCCAGTACAATGGTCTGATGTCATTATTTTTTGACATTCATATGCTCTAAAAGAGTTGTAGGAGGATTTGGATAAATGAGACATCAAATGATTTCTGCGGGATTCCCCGAATGAATTGATTGCGTTCACTATCGCCTTTCATTTTCTTTCTCGACTAAAGTATTTTCTTCGTGAAACGTATTTAACCTTGAAGCGTATTCTCAATAGGCTTTTTCCTAATGCATGGAATTAATGCATTTTTTGTATTTCAAGCAAGCTATTGGCTACATTATCCTATAATTATTTCTGTAAATAGACAATAAATGCTGGATGAAACTAATCCTCGGACCTCGGCGTTCCCTGATTACTCATTGGGCTAAGCTAAAATGGAATCGGAATTCTTTTCTTAGTATTTTAGTTAATTACGACATTTTCCACTTATTTTTGCTACCTATATGCATTTATTTGGAAGAGGTAGCCAAATTGCCAAATTTGGTTATAAAAAATTAACAATAATCAATCATGAGTGTGATGTTAATCTGCAGCTCTGGGTATTAATTCTCTTACTATTTGCGTTTGTCTGCGATCAGTTTGACTATATCGCTTTGCTTCCAATAATCGATCCTCGAGACTCGAAACTGTGGTGCACTTTCTTCGCGATCCTTTCCTATGAATGTCTCCTTTGCGCGATTTCACAAACCTGGACCACTCGTCCCGTTTGCGTCACCGTGCTTAAGCGAACTAATGTCCCAGAGTGTTGTCGCTTCACGATGGAATTGCTTTATCCCTTAAAAATTCCGTTTACTACGTTGGTGCTCTCGAGAAATTTACGCACTCCAGAATGTCTTCGGTTAAACGTCCGTGAAAAAGTGCCTGGATTTCGCGAGCAAATGAGCCGCGCCTTCCCGAATTCTCTCGCCAACCGTCGTCGCCACCGCCGCCAGCTAGTCAGCCAGCCTGCCCTCGCAGCCGCCTCCTCGGCGTCCGGTCCACGGATCCCCAAATACGCTGGCCTCCCCCTCCTTGTCAACTCTTCCAACTCCCCCCGGCCCACGCACTCGGATGCGTCCGCGGCGCGTGGTTTCTCATAAATGTTTTCCATGCCCTCCCGTGCTTGACTCCTTGGATCACTTCGGTCGCCCGACCTTATCGCCGTTGCGCGTTCGGGGATGAAACGTGACGTCCACATGCTCCGTCCGTATGTGCGTTCTCCGGCCGGAATTAGTGGATGAAACGGGAAGATCGAGTCCCCTGTACATTAAATATAATTTGGGATGTCCAAATGCTTTTGCCCGTTCGGAGCTAGTCCTGGTAAATTCCTTTTGAGCCATGCCGCTTGCATACCCAATTGGGTAACTGGCCATGAAGTTCGGTAGGCTACTATTATTTACATCTTCGTCATCCCCGTAAAAAACGTGAGCCGGAATTACACGTGCATTTTGTATCGGGTGTTGGATAATTCTTTTCCTTGCGGTAGGGTAGTTTTGTAGATAACTATAGCCTCAAAGTGAGCTTAACTTTTCAGGTAGAGGAAAATGAATTGAGTAGCATGTTCAGTAGATATTGAATTAAATCGTATAAATTTGAGTAGCCTGGCCTTTGGCCAGAACGTTTTTCATATGGAAGTTAAAAGGTCGTTACCCTTCGGATCAGAGAATAATTCTTTCGAGCTATTCTTTGGTTGTTTATTGACCTTATGTTAGCATGATGGATCATCGACTTTTGTCTCTAGAGTAGGCCATCAACTTATCGTCTTAGCAACAGTTTCGGCTCAGCCCTCCATTGTCTTCCTTACCTTTCTCTTAAATTATTTCATATGCTATCGCGTCCACGCCTTCCATTATGGCTGATGGATTTTTTCATCCATCGTCCATGGTTGACCTTTGCTTTTATCTCTCCAACCGTCACCGTCCTCATCTTGCAATTATATCTCAGAAACTGTCCTTCGAGTCGGAACCATTTTCTGAGAAAACCTCCCCACCGGTATCTCCCCTGATTCACTCTTCGCAGAACTGCTGCATTAGGTATTACTTCCGTCCAATTTATTTTCATCGTTTATCCAGAGAGCCTCATTTCCATCGCCCGTGTCTTCTCCTTTGTCATCACGTTCGATCACGGCCTTAAAATAGAATGTACATATTCCTATTTTATTAGTTAAGGAGTTTTCTATTTTTTTCTTCCTTGCTTCATGTATGCTTACTCATTTAACCATTGAAGTTATTATTATCTAAGTAAGTAAGTAATTATCTTTTTGTTTAAAAGATTACACCCAAAGCATCGGGTTTAG
This sequence comes from Calopteryx splendens, assembly GCA_002093875.1. Classification (NCBI taxonomy): domain Eukaryota; kingdom Metazoa; phylum Arthropoda; class Insecta; order Odonata; family Calopterygidae; genus Calopteryx; species Calopteryx splendens. The sequence continues at coordinate 1,207,823 of LYUA01000005.1, forward strand.
ATATCAGAACTGCTACATCCCCGAAAAGACAGTACCGTGTCTTAACACTATTTCTCAGATTACCCGCTGGCATTAAAAATTCAACCATATATTCCGATAAACTTATTTCTTTCGATTTTTTTTCCAATCCCGAGTACTCCACATTCACGTTTTCCACTCATGATTTTGCCTCGTGCAAATAGCAACTTCCACTCACCGTTGCGAAAGCTCATCTCTTTGACTCACCGTCGCCGGTTTT
>LYUA01000005.1:1291180-1302168 GCA_002093875.1 Calopteryx splendens
AATGGAAGCGGTTTGAAAGGGATTGAATGTGAAATCCGTTAGCGTTTCGCCCGCTCTTCTCCTTTTCCCTCGCTGCCCCTCCCGACTATCGCCAGCCGCCCGAGAGACTGGCTTGCTCTCTCGGGGGAGAAAAAATATTACCCACCAACCAGCCCGGAGCTTCAGCACACGAGTCCGCCTGAGTGGGGGTTGGGGCGGAGGGGGGCGGCGGAGGTGGTGAAGAGGGGTTTATGTTGCAGATTTTTTTTCATCTCTCTCCTTCCTCGATACTCCCACTTCCTTAGTGTATACCCCGATCGTGTAGCTGGCAGTGTGGCCCGGCGGTACGAAACGTAAAACCTCGGCACTGTGTAGGTAATCCTTGCACTACGGTGATCACTTGGTGCACTCCTCGGTGGAAGAAATCAAACTGCATGCCTTCTTCTTCGTTGCCGGCTTCCGGGGGAGGTTTATCGCGTAAAATTTATCTCCCCATCTTCGTCTCCTTCTCGCTAAGCGCCGGTATTGAATGCAATCACTTTAAGCGCCGTGGGTCTTGTGGCGACCCGCGCACAAGGGCGAGGAGTCCCGCCGCTCCTGCGAGCGAGTTGCGGCTCGGGCCGCCATCCACCCTCGTCCAGGGAATAGGCTTTTGATACTAAACAACGCGGGTGCCTTCTCCGTGATGAAGTGCCTCCACCAAAGGTTGCCGAGTTTAAAAAATGAAATGGCAGGAATAATTTAATCTCCGCGTTACAGTGGTAGATACCATCACGACGGGAAGTTGAGAGATTCAATAACGAACAGATGGATGTAAGGAATCCTTTCCCCCTCTCGCAATTCGTGACCATAACTGCAAGAAACACGTACAGCAATTTGGCCATCCCGAATGTAAAAAATGGGAATGCTAATAATAATAATAGGTACCTATATGACATATAAGACTGGTGACTTATCACCCACACGACCTCGCGTCAGTTTGCAGGATAATATGTAGATGTTATTTATGAAGAATGAGTATGCATGTCATTGTTAGGAACAGTGTGTTTTCTTCGCAATTTATTCAACTTTACTGTCGTTAGTTTGTTAGTTGTTAATTTGTTTTCGCTTCGTTATAATATAGAAACAAGTAAAAACAATTGAGAACTGCCTGCTTTTATATAAAAAATATGGTAGAGGATATACCATGGATTGAAGAAGATAAATGCGTTACAATATTAATTTCGAATCTCCCTAGGTACACAGAACGGACGTCGCTAAAGTAAGTTTAAATGAAACTGTCATAGTTATTTTGCTATGAGCTTCAGGCCATTGGTTTGTCAAACGTTTGTATCTCATTGGCAGGAATAAATATTATTGGAGATTTATGCGACTGATGGAGTCGAATGTAGGTGGATCATGAGGATTGCTTAGGAAATAAGAAGGCTAGGCGGGTTCATTGCCCTTCTCTTGAACCAAGGGATCCAGAAGCCACGTCAGTTCTTGTCCTGTACCATGGATAGTGTATTCTTGTAGTTGGAACGTTCTACAAACAACGGCATCCAAATGAGATCCAGCATGTCGCAAAAGTGACCCAACTGTGGGTATAAAACTCTCCAAGTAGGCAAAAGCATACCTATGTTATCCTCTCGGAAAGATAATGCGGCGACCGGCCTCCCGAACTATTCCCGAATTTCATGTAATTTGGCGTATAATTATCTTTAGATGACATGGTAGCCACTTGAATTAAAATTAACGTTTAGGCAATATTTTTATAATTGTTTAATTACGAATTTTTCCCTTCTTAAGCTTTTCCTCTCGATGCCCGCTTTAGCCACTAGCTTATGGTTTTGTTTTGGTATATATGCCTAAATCATGGATTCTTATTGCGCTTTATTTTTATCAAGTTTTTTTATCAAAGGGATCTTAATTTCTTTTGCCTTTTGTGTCTCGCTGTTAGGGCATTAAGGTATTTTATCATTAATAGTTAGTGCTACTCAATAAAAATCTCCCGCCGGAAAAGAATACCCCTTGAGAAATATTTCCTAAAGTAGCCCTTGGCTTTTATTAGCTTCTTTATGGATGCCAACATCTACGTGCACCTTATATATGAGGATCACCGTATCCTTTCCTATTCGAGAATATTCGATAAATCTTCAAAGATCAATGGGAAACCGAATGCCCCTATAGGAAAGAATACCTTGAACAAAATACCTTTTGAGTAACTTGCTGTTAGCAAAACTGGTTATAGTGGTTTCTGGTTATAGTTTGTTATTTAGGTAGTTAAATGGTTATAGTGGTTAAATCAAAGGCCTTTTTTAGCTTTTCATACTGAACCACGGTAAAATTCCTCTTTTGTAAGTCTTTTGTCATGAGGAATCTAACGTCGCTATCCTCCGTTGGAAACCTACTTGGTGAAAAATACGAAGTTATAATTTAATAATAGTAACTTCTATAATAAACCACTGATTTATAAATGTTCGCAATTATGTACATCAGAACTAAGGGAAAATATTATAACATTCTCTATCGTGGGTCTAAAAAGATTTTAAACACCATCCTCCCTGTGAAAATTCTCTTGTACCTATTCTAAAGCTTTTGGGTTTCTATAGGAATTAAATTTCACCTTCCACATTTTCCTCAACACCTAAGTATGTTTTTATGTAAATTTCTTTATTCTTCCAATTTCTTCCCTTTATGTGTATTTATCTTTTAGAATTTAAATTGGTTGAAGGCAAACTCACTGCACACCAATAAGAATAATACGTTTTCAGCGAAGGTCCATTGCCTTTGATCCGTTTTCCTTCTATACCTGGGTAAATAACTTTTAAAAATTGTTTGCTTTTACCTGGAAATTATTTTTTATTTATTGATTTGGATGGACTAAAAATTGAGGAATTTCTGTTCAAGAGTCAAATTTTTAATATTTTGCTAACGATTACTTCCCTATAACATTTAAGCTTGACTCATTTTCCTCAACGGATTATTTATTGTTACAAGCAGTTGTAGCACAGATTTTTAGGTATATGTTTTCAATTAACGAAAGTTTCCATATTAATTTTGTATACTCTAGGTATGCATGTATACTTATGGCGTGTTTAAATGCAATACCTAAAGCATGAAATAATATAGAATTTAACTTGGCGATTAATTATTATCAGGCTTTCCTACGTGCAGTTTTTTTTTGTTTTGAGAGTGTGCGTGTTATTATGTGTTGATATAAATGTATAGACACATATCGTATTGTACGAACGCATAAATTGCTGTTTCATAGGTTTCAAGTGTTTTGAATTAAACGTGCCTCGTCGACAGATGAAAGCCGAATAGTCAATCTAGCATCATTTTTTTATTTTTTCCTCGGTGTTCAACGGGAATGCACGCATTCTTTACTGGTGCAATTGGTTTTCGGACAAACAATTTCGTTAGTCAGCCATTTCTTTGTTGTCGAGGCTAGGGCTAAGGATGAGCATTTCGGAATCGTACAGGAGCGGGTTTTTTGTGGAAAAAAATGCAACGTACCTACATGGTTAAACTGCTTTATCTTCCCTCTTCTTTGTCAAAGGCCTTCCCTAAACTGTCCCTCTGTCGTCGAAATCGTCTAGGGACGCTGCCTCTATCACCCTCACTCCGATCCACACTACCCTCCCTCTCCTACCTGTCCTAACCCTCTCCCTCCCTTGCTCCCTCCCCACACCCTTCCCACCCTTCAAACCCTTCGTCGTTTTCATTCAACCCTCCTCCTTCCACCCACTTCCCCCCCTATCCGAACCTCCCTCCCCCTTTCTCTCCTTTTCACCTTACCTCATACCCCGGCAGACCTTCCTCCTGATTGGTCCCCACTCTTAACCGACGCTATCGCGGGATTGGTCCATCCCCGGGCACCGCCGTGGAAAGAGGGACGGGTGTTCTNGGGGGGGGAGGAGGGAGGGTCGGCGAAGAGATGGAGGGTGAGGGAAAGAGGGGGGTGTGAGGGTAGCGAGGGCTTAGGGGCTGGCATGTGAGAGGGAAAGGTCACTTCTACGTGTGCGAAAATGCGGCGATTTTTGTTCACCTGAGGGACAATCGTGCTTCTTACCCCTCCCTTTCCACTCTTATATATTTTTTTTTGCCCTCTTCCCCTGGCCAAGCGGACGGAGCCCACGCCCTGTCCGCCGTTTCCTTTCTCACCCCCGCCCCAATCTCCCTCCTTACGCCCCCTCGCCTCTTCATTTCGCCTCTTTTTGCACTGCCTTCGCGTTTGCCCGCCCCCCTCTCCTCCCCGACGCGTCTTGCCTTATCGTCGCATCTTGGCCAACTCCCTCATCTGTCTCTCTCTCTCTCCTCCTCTCCAACCCCCTCCTTTCGCGCGTCTTTCCCCGTCCCCTCCTCTTCACCTGCCAACGTCTTCCTCCTCTCTCTTCTTCGGTTCCCCGCCTTTAAGCATTGCATTTTAAGGTGTTGTCACAAGTCAGTTGGCGCACGAGACGGGCGAAAGTTATGATAAAGGGTGGGCTCATGAGGTAACATTCGAACGTTTCGAAATGAGATATACACCACTTCACATATTCCCAAACTTACATAATTAAACACTAGTGCCCTACCCAGACTAAACGCCCTTGGGATGGCTCACAGGTCTTAAACGTAGATGTAAAGATGTATTACCGTCTGCCATTTATTTTGCGATCACATTTACTTACCTGTAATTTGATTCACAAATATATGTGTCCTAACACCCCCTACCTCATGCACTCCTGGGAACTTACATGGTTGTATAACGTAGACTTATACGTCAAACACACTAAGTACATCAGTTTTCTCCCTCAACAGCACTCATGTTGGAGTCTTCATCCCGGAAAAAAACACTCCTAAGCTGTAATTTGAACCAGGGCTCTCGTGGTAGGAAGACATTTCAATACTGAAACTTCAATTTAAATTGAACAAGTTAGTGTCCTTTGTATGTTTAATATCATTGATGAAAACTAAATTAAAATTGATAGATATAGACGTATCTTATTTTACAGCTACCACCATGATGAAATATTCAAATGAATTATAAGATGTTTTATTTCGTCGAGAGTGTAGTCAACTATATCTACATCATAACCTTCGACGCAACCCAAGGTGTCTCAAGGACACCAGCCTTTCAATGTGTCATTCCGAGAAAATGTAAAGTGTCCTTTGAAGGATTGGTAAAGATATTGAATATGTTTTCAATTAGAACTGTTCGCATGGTTAATCTTGTTTTTGTCGTGATAGCAAATTATGCGGGGAAAAACGATTATTAAAATACCTTAGCTCGGGACCCTATTTCATTTGTTTGGTTCGGGTGGTCTATCTTACGATACATTTTTTGGTTCCATTAATCCCCTCGATGTAGCTACAACTCGAGTACCTTGTACCCATTTGACGGAAAGTATAAGTGTCTTATAGATACTGTCTTCGTGACTTGATACTCTCGTACTAATTAGAACCCTTGCTCTACTTGCCTCATATAATGAATGTGGTCTAATTAATGTGAAAAAGAACCCCCCATTGAATTTCTGCAGTAATAATTGAGTTGTAGAGAAATCGCTGAGGCGCTGCAAAGAAAATTATCTATTTCTGTTAGTGGAAATCACACCTTCGGCACCAATCGGATTGCCCGCACGCCTCTTTTACGCCCTTCCCAGAGGTTATTCCCTAGTGCGCCGCAGTCCTCGACGAACTCGGTTCCACTTGTCCTTGAGAGAATTGCGTGTAGGGATGAAGGGGCAATGTGTCCAACTGGGGGTGGGGATAGGCACTTCTACCCCCTCATCCCACTCCAGCCTTTTAACCCCACCCACACCCCCGCGTTCGGCGAGCCAGTGTTCATCTAGAGGTTCGGCCACGTTTTTCGCCTCGCGTCGTGATTGGTCGAAGAAGCTCCTCGCCCCCTCACTCCTCTTTCCCTCTGCCTTCCCCTGCGGCAGATATTCCTAGCGAAAATGGCCAGGGGCGTGTTCCTCCGCCCCCGTGACGCTAATAGTAACAGGCCTTAAAAACATGTTTTCCAAAGCTAGATTTTGTGGTTGTCGCCATCTCGATGTCCTATTCGATTTCAACCACGAGCACACTTCTTAAAATGATTTTGAGAACAGAGACTGATGCTTGTTTTGGTGTGGACAGAATGAGATAGCATTAATTTTCTCCGCTCATTTATCATGCTTTCGGTGGATAAGGAGGGAAATACAAATTTGGGGCTATGACGATTATTGTGTAATTATATTCCGTGTTTATGGATATCTGTCTTTTGAAATCAAACTTACCTGCATAAGGTGATCTTGAATGCATTTGATTTGGCTTTGAAAAGATTTTTGTTACGAAAGGATAAGAGGAAAACGTAATGATTATGTTCATACGGTGCTTTTTCGTACCTTTTGATAGTAAGCGAGGCTAATAGGTTAGACTTTGTGAAAGGTGCCGGGGATTGGAATTTACTTTTGATCGAGAAAATTATTTACTTTTTCGGATAACATTAGAGAATGGATCCCTTCGTGGATTGCTTGAAGGACTCTTTCTTTCTTCGCGCAACCAAGGATAAGTACTAGAATTTGATTGAAGACCCCTGTACCCGTATCTCATAGCTATAGATTTGATTACAGGCTGTAATTTAATTAATGCAGCAGTTTTTAATAAAAAAAATATTTTATGGTAAGTATTTTACCTTTTTACTAGACAGATGGTTTAGGATGTTTTATATTGAATTTCTGGTTTTTTTTAGAGCTGTAAAATATGTCATTCTGAATAGCTACATTATATTTACTTGCGATTACTTGGTTAAGGTCAGTTGTCGAACACACTTTGTCACTCGCTGGTTATACCGTAGCTCTACAAACGTCATTAATTTGATCAATCTTGGCTTTGTAGGGAAACCCATGTATGATTTCATCCGTTAAAACTTTTTCTTGCGATCCAAAATCCACTTGCTCCCTCTTTTCCGGAATCGTCATTCGTCAATTTAATTTCAAAAAAATTATATTCGCAGTTTATTTTGTTGCGTAAATCCACAGTCCTAATAGGAATATAGCAATTTTAATAGTAGCTCTGTTTTCTGAGTGTTCTTTCAATCTCTTTTCTTGTCCCGATTATGACCTGAATGGCACTACCTTGCCAGAGATAAAAGGATAGTTTCCTTTGACGCTTTAGGAAGGTTTTAGTGAGTTAGTAGTTTTTAAGGTTTGGCCCTTCGGAAGTAAGCTAAGTGTTAAATAGGGCTTTAGATATAGAAACCTAATTTATTTCGAAGAAAATATATCATAGTAGGTATGCCTAGTAGCATTACCTTAAGTTGTATCTCAAATGTTATTTAGGTGTAAAATGTCCAAACTCTCAATTTCTAGTAGTAATTTGGAACTTATGATTGTCTGACTGTCAAGTTTCTATCTCGTTTTGTAAATACATAAATAATTGAACTTTTAAAATTACTATTTCCGATAAAAGCATATTATCTATACGACAAAATATGGTTACTCACTAATAACCATGAACATGGGATATTTCCATGCGCTAAACGCTGAAGACAAAAATTTTTTTCTCGTTTCCTTTGATTTTGTTATATATCTACCAATTTTAAGACTCGTTTGATAATTTCGTTATCAGCATGCCGTTACTATGCTATTTGGCAGTTTATCATTTATTTCTCCCCCTTCTCGTCTCGTCGATTTCGTGCTGTCAACCTTAGTTATGCGATAGGAATGGGAATTCTCCCCTCCCATCAACGATATTTGCTACTTGTCGATGGAGAATGCTGAGTCCCCCGCTTTCCCATCGAGCGTTTGAGGTAATCTTCCGTAGGATTATACTTCCCCTCTCCTCCCCTTCCCCACTATCAATTCTCTCACTGTGTTGTTGCATTAAATTTATCGGTGTATTTTCAGCGTCGGACAGAACTGATGACTCTCGGGGCAGAAAAATGGCGATCCCGCTGGTTCGGTTGTCTGCGAAGGGGTTCAACCGTTGCATGAATGTATTCGGGCGCGTCTGCCCCGCGTACCCCCCCCTTCCTCTCTCTCTCGAATTCTGAACTTCTACTCCACCACTCCATCCTTACATTTTATTTCCTCCGTGAGATGCCTAAGCCTTCCCTCCCTCCTTCGAACCTTCATCGGACCGAACGAGAAAACGTCTCCTGACTTGCGGAATCCCGAAGCCAAATCCTTATCCCTTCTTTCCCTCGGCCGGACCCTTCCTCCCCCGCTTTCTCCCCTATTTTCCTCCATGCTCATCTGTCCGCCGCATCCTCTTCGCATCACTAGATCTCCGTCCCTTCGCCCATCCCCCGTGTAGGTGTATAGGCATGCACGCACTTCCCCCGCTGGCCGCGTCATCCCAACCCATAGCCCTTAAAGGCGTAACCCTCCACCCCCTGTACCACTGAGCGGGGAGGAATCTGGATAAGATCGTTGCCCTCGGAAGATTAATCTGCTCGGATGAGATCGGAGAATTTTCAATCTATTTGTCCACGTGTCTCAAAACGTTCACCCTTTCCTAAGGTATCCGTGAACTCGTGATAAAATTGATTATAGGCTACTCAGTGGTGGCCCGAGGAGGAGCGAATACCTCTGCCTTTCAGTTCGGGTCATGTTGACTGACTCCTAAATAACTGTTTTCAAGATAGGTGTAATTGCCTTTTTTTCTCTTAATTTTTATTAGATATCTTATCTTTGAAAAAATCTAATACTTATGAGCTCGAAAATGTTATTTCAGTAACATAGCCATTGGTTACATTTCACTTCAGTTTAAAATTGGGGTGGTATGTAATATGAATTAATGCTAGGAAAACTTAATTTCTTGGTTTTCATTATTTGATGATTTGTAAGAAAACGGCACTTCAGGTCTGGTTGTTCATTAAATGACTGTAGGTATTGCCTAAAGACCTGATAATCGATTCGTTACTATCCGTTTTCAAGAAAACAGATGTCGAAATTACCGAAACTGTGACATAATACCTATCTATTCTTGGGAATTAAATAATATTAAATTTTTAGTGCTCGGAGGGTAATCGTACGAAAGCAAATATTCCCATAGAAATTGTCTGCCGCACATACCCCTCCTACTTTTCCAGTATGGGCTATTTCCATTCCTAAGTTCGTGTTGAAACCATATTCGACGAACTTATTTCAGCTCTTCTATCTGAAATTCAGAGTCCTACCCTCCAACCTGACGGCTCAATCAGAACTGAGCCTTTTCCATTTCTTCTCCGTTGGGCAATATTAGTAAATCTGTCTTGTCATGGATACTATGCCTAACAAAATTTTTGAGTCATGATGTGTTTCGGTAGATACCTAAATTAAAACTATATAATTATGTATTTAATGTTACTAGTTAATATTAAAGAGCCACGCTAATCTTTGCATGCATAGGGTAATTTACTTAGTGTACCTAGATATTTTGAAGTTAATGTTTATACCTTGGCCACTGAAGAATATCAGTTCAATGATGAGCTAAATTTGAATTAAATGTGTAAGATTTATTATTACATTCCCTGAAATTCCAATGGGTATATCTGTATTTAAATATTTGAGTAATATTTATAAACATTAAGTTAAATGCTGTGTTATCCTTTAAGTGTACTAATTAAGACATTTTCTCCTAATTACAGGTGAGTCTCAATGAACCACCCTCCATCTCTCCAATACTGGAGAAGGCTGACACAAATCAACCGTGAGTGTTCTCAGTCAATATTAGCTAGGTAGGAGTAAACTTAATTTATTTGTAGCATATGCTGACGATGATCTTGCCATCACTTCTATATCTTGCGTCTTGAATTTTTATTGCCTCTTACAATTGTAGCCACACATTTCCTTTCGTAACTGATTTTTTCATCCAAAGTAGGTACCTATATCCTGTACCTACTTTGGATGAAATACCGGTACCTACATCCTGTACCTGTAGTCCTCTACTAGAAAAAATGAAACTGCGCTGTATTTCAAAAATAGAAAAGTTGAATGCTAACTCTTAGGTAACTTTGTCTCTTTTTCGTGGCCAAGCTCAATTACTGTATCCTTGGTTCTAAACTCAGAGTCATTCATTCTGGAATCTGTTTTGTACCTACTATCAACATGTACCGTAAAACTTTCATTGACACGAATAACCTATCCTCAACTTTTCTTAACAATTTAAATACTACTGCTCGTGAAGAATCAAATTGAACAGTATTTTTAATACGCATATTTTCTTCAGCTTCCTCAATCAATTTTTCAAGTCACAGGAAGTAACGACTAACTTGAATTTGACAAAAACTCTTGCCGACTAATGTATTTTTAAAGGCCAATAAAACATGCATTGTAATTCATCTCACATATCGATTTTCGTAAGGATAAGGATCTTTGCCTTAATTTAGTGCAAGTAGCCCGCCGTATCTTCGAAGTTTCCTACCGCCTTTTTTTTTTGGAGCGTCGCTTCCTTAGTTCCAATTTACATGAAGGCGTAGGTACGAGTGCTTTGCAGTCACTTCCGCAGTACCTTCACTTCACAAACGGAGAGAAAATGGGGATCTAAACTTTCGGTGGTGTCGAAGCAGTGACGTAAATAGCGAACATTAAAGCATGTGCATCGCGCTAGCGAGCTCAAAGCACAGCGGGAACTCTGGTCTATTTCTCATCCCTGCACGAGACCCGGCGGATAATAACCCCAGATCGTCTTAATTAGTACCTACCGCTTCAATCCACCAGACTCTAAAAAGGGTCGCGGGGAGGCCGATAGCGGGGAGCAGGGTAAGGATCGCTATAATTTCTTCGGAAGCCATCCAAGAGGATGCGAAATCAAACCAGATTCCATTGGATAACTTTATCGAAAAGCACTCGCCAATTTCGTTGCTCACTTCATTTCGCAAGCCATCCGCCAACCCCCTTTCCTCCCCCCGCAAACTCGAGAGAGTGGAAAAGAAGTTAAAAAAAAGTAGGGAGCAGCGAAGAAAGGCGACGGGGTGGTTTGGGGGAGGGGTTAGAAAGGGAAGCCATCCACTCTCGGAACCCCTCCCCCCACCCCCTTAACCTCCCTTACGACCCCCTCTCCATGTACCCTCCTCT
>LYUA01000005.1:1311625-1328130 GCA_002093875.1 Calopteryx splendens
GCCCTCTTCTCCCCCCCCATCCTGCACCCCCACTCCGCTCCACATCATATAACGTCCCACCCACTCCGTTTTACTGCTAATGTTCCTTGCCGCAGCCATTCCGTTTTCCCCGGGTCTCCTTCACCCTCGCATCATTCGGAGGCATCTCCCCTCCCTTCAGAATCCCAATATGGACCCCCATCTCTCCCTTCCCCCCACTCCCCAAATCATATTCCGTTTCCTCGGGAGAATTTCTTGTCCTTCTCCCTTACCCCCCCTCTCTCACCGCCCCTAATCTCTACGCCAATATCTCTCTCCCCTCACTCTTCCTCCTCTCTTCCCCCTCGGTCTCCTGCTCAAAAAAGGCCCTCAAGTACTCTAATAGTGGTCCCCACGCGAGCGTGAGTACTTTCTTCGTTTTTATTCCACATCCACTGTTCTTCCTTCCAATTCCCCTCTTCCACCCCACGACCCCGTTACTTCCGCTCGTCCTGTGGTCTAATGTCGATTCTCATCGAGAATGGCCATCGGTTGCCTAGCTTCTTATTTTTTTCTTTCTGGAATAAAATTTCTCGTCGTATCACGGTCGTTTCCTTGTTTTCTTCTTTTCTTCAGCGTCGCCGCTCATACCCTGGGAAAAAACACGCGTGATTTTGGCCGTTATTTTAGGAAACCGTAATACTGTACAGTACACGAGGTTTCGTTCAACACGAGATTTTGGCTTCGGGGCTGCAATGTTCTCAGCGTCTCTAATTTAAAGGTCACTGCTCCTTGTGGATTTTTATATTGCACCAAGACTCAATTGAATCTTTATTATTTCCTCGAATGGCCCTCGCAGTCCTTGGGAGAAAGGGTAATAGGTACTGAGAAAATTCATGCCTTAGGAAGCGTAGTCTGTGGTATTAGGCCGATATTAATGAAATTCAAAGGAGGGCCGCTGAAAAATCACGCAGGTACGGTGAAATGTAGTAAGTCTATTGGAAATCCTACTTGGGATCGATCGTAAACTTCCATTGGGAAGGCGGCCTTGTCTTATAAAACCTCGCCGTCTCGTTTTCAGGTTTCATCTCGGAAAGTAGTGCACGCGGTAGCCGTCAAATGTCTGCTGTTTTTCTCCATTTGCAATCCACTCTGTTCTAATCAGATCGTGAAACCCTGCCTTGCACATTAAATCTCAAAGGCGGAAAGTACATGTACCTAAGTGGTTACCTTGAATTACATCATCAGTGAGTTTTCTTCATTTTATGTCAGTGCAAATCTTAGTTCATAGAATATTTGATCGGGGGAAGGTCACGTAGGTTAAGTCAAAGTGATATCGTCGAAGCCGCTTTTTACGTAAATGTAACAAATTTGTCCAAAGACCTGGAAGGATCTTCTGCAGAAGCAATTTGGAAACCTCGACTTCGAGTTTTTCTTCTTTCTCTTTTGAATCTCAAGAAAGTTTTTTCTAGGTAATGATATTCACCCTAACCCCGACGAAAAATATCCAGGTATATGCCAGTGACCAAAGCAGTATTTGTATACGTTTGTATTTGGCAATGACAAGAGGTTTGACTTCGGTGAACTTGCTTATAATTGAAGAGAAAATTATTCTTGAACTAAATAATGGTAAGTCAATTACTTCTTTGAATTTCACCCTTAAGTGATACCTTAAATCACTACTCAGGACTCGTAGAATCAAAAAAGGACTGGTAAAACAGAATACTTAGTCCATTTTTTGGGTTTTGCAAGAATTTTTCATGAATTTGGGATACATTCATTTTTAACTGTAAATGCTTTGTAATCTTCATTTTTGTGGGTATTTTTAGAAAATCGAGCGGATTTTAGTGTTTAGGAATCAATCGAACCGAAAATGAGCATTAATGCTTAGAAGGGAATGTTATGATTGACTCATGTTACCTAAATATTTTATATCCTTACAACGTCCGAAATTCATTTCAAAGTTTTGGGGTAAAACTGTGGAAAAACCCAGCGTGGTTATTCTGTGAAGAGAGGACGACATGCATTGGTGTTTATTTTATTTTGGCATTATCACTTTGACGTTTTTCTCCATGGTCAGTGTGTTTTATTTTAATTCCAAAGGGTGATCGAAACTACACACTCGTCCTTAGAAACGTAGAAGTGTTAAATCAATAATACAATATGGATCACATGAGGTAGGCCAATATCCCAATAACCCGAGCCTATTTATTGAGTTGCCTACTCGCTTCAGTTAGCTCGGAAAATGTCCGTCAGGTGGCATGCTTACATTAATCATTGCTCCACTTATAAGGCGGATGACCAAACTTTCGCGTGTCTGCATACTTATAAGGGTCTTCTTGGACGCATAAATTGTTTGATCCGAGCGATGAGAGCGAAGGTGACCTTGATCTGTCCGAATAAGATGAAGAGGAAGAAATAAGAATGGAAGGTTGGTATGGGTCCAGGGTTTCGTGATACCTAATCACTTCTCTTATTGCACAATTTGTTTCCTTTAAGTCAGGCAAAGACTTTTAAAAAGGCATTGGATCTGGGCACAGTCTGCGACTGCCACCAAAGAACTTATTTGTATCGCATACTATTTCTGCGGACCCTGATAGAAATAAGAGAGAGAAACTCAATCAGTGTTATACTCAAATGCTCCTCCTTCCATTTACAAATTCGCTTTCAAAAACTACTATGGTGAAGTAGCTTAAAAATCATTGGAAAAGCCTTGCTTTCAAGTTCCACGTTCAAAGTCCACCCTTAGCCACAATAAAATCCGGTATCGAAGTTCCCCTGCCTTAAGCCCGCGAGGCGCATTTTGTAGTATTATGAAGAAGAAGACCCTTTTTTCATCAACTTCCTGTCCTCCGTGCCCCCTTCACCCCACGTACCTCTTATTGCTCTTAACGAAAGGAGATTGTTCGTCCCATCAGTCAAAGTCTTCAGTCGCTTTATGCGTCTCCTCTTTCACCTCTTCTCACACCTTCCAACATTCCGGATTCTTCCCCAGTGCGTTTACACCGCCTCCCACGAGGGGACGAACCCTCCCTCACTCTGTTTCATCAGCCGACTAATATCGAAGTGGGAATGTATCCCCTTGGCAGCGGCAACACCTTAAAGAGTTCCCTAATGTGCCCGGGGGTACTCGAATGCGAACCTCCCTACGCCTCTTTTTTTTCCGAACAAGATTGAGGCTTGTTTTCCTCCGGGAATTTCGGATGAGGGAAGGAAATGGGATGGTGCAAAAAATGAGTTCCTGCGCCGAGCTGCGCGAAATGTTGTCGAGGTGCTGACTTTTCGGGTAAATTGCCACTTAGGTATGTCGTCAGCAGATCCCAGTGTTACATTTTAATGACCTACTTCCCTGCCGTTCTCACTTGTCGGATATACGATCGTGGTGTTAATTCCGTGATATATCTGAGTGGCGGCGGATGGATCGAAGACTGTCTTAATGTCCGTTTCACCCTTAACAAACCGGCCGCATGCCTTCTCTCCTACGGGGCTCACGGTCTCCATATTGTCGTCTTATTGTATGTTGGTTACTGATGCAAACTTAATCTCTGGACACTTCAGCGAAAAGAGTCTCCATCCTGCGGAACTTCTAAGGATTATGTAGGTCAATGAGATGGTGACTGAGATAATTTTCCCCGTACAGATCCAAAGTACCCCTTCCAAATGGTTTCCCTTTCTAATTTACTTACCTACTTATTCTACTTCAACTTTAAAATCTTCCAAATGAACATCTACTTCGTCTGCGTCCTAAAATTTAGTCATTTTTATTTTTTCAAAAATTTTAATTTCTTAAGAAATCTGATATGCATCTTACTTAGCACCGTCAGTGGTAGGTAGGCATAGGGGAGTTCACCATATTTGTTGAAAATACCGTAGAACCTTTCTTTAAGACTTGGTGACCTCCAAAGGAATGATGAATTTTAATGGACCCCAACGAGATGTGCACTTAAATATAGAATTCTAAATCTCTGATGAATGACTATGCCAGGTCAGTAAGTACTGCTTGAATTAACGACAAAATGGATTAGGATTTGGTACTAGTTCCTATTCTTATTTTTTTATGGTTATGTGATAACCACTCCATTTCGAAGTGTGCTGAACGGGGCGGTCAGTTTCGTCGTAGTTCTGTGCTGGATATGCTCTCCCCAAAAAATGATGTGCCTACCACGGGCAGCATCACCAGAGTTGTTAATGGCGTCCAACGGCGTGCCAAACACTGCGATCATTTGCTCCCACGACGCGCGGTGCTGCCCCCGTCTTATGCTTCGGCATTCAGGCCATCTTCTCCGCCGAGAACTGCGCCCCCAAGTGCTCGCGTATGAAACTTATTTTTAACGTCGAGGCGTTAAAAGAACCCCGTGGAGCACTTCTCCGTGCCCATTACACGGTGGGTGATGGGAGGGTCCCTGCCGTCGGCGATTCCAAAGGTTGAACCCGCGACGGCGATGGAGTTTTGAGAAGTTTATCGAATCCCCTGGGAGGGCAATTACGCGGGGGGTCATTAGCTCGTTGATGCTCTGGGTGTCGGTCGACGTGTGGTGAGGTTTTCAAAGTAATGGGGCCCCGATTGTCTGTTCTCGCTCCACCATATTTATCACCCCATGCCTCTTCCCTTGTGATCTCGTTAAAGTGACAATTCGAAAGAGGAAGTTGGGATTACGAGTGCTTGCTGGTGCTCCATTGTGCTCCTTTGAAATTTGACGTCGTGCAGAATTGGAGCTAATTGTTGTGGATGAGCTATGAGCTCAGAAACGAATACAACACCACCAAGTGTACTTCGCGACTGTGTTTTGTTAAGCACTTTTGGGGGGCAAATTAAATGCGATGGCGTGGGTGTCCCTCGGCCTGATATATGATTAGCATATATATCTCTTCGGGATTACGTCATTTCCCTAATGTCATGTTACTTCCGTGGCGTAGGAATTCTGTCTCATTCTGCGGCATAGAAAAAGATGGTGATGCTACTCTTTGTCCCATCGTAGTGGTGCGATAATCCACCGTTTTGCTTGAACTATTGCGGATGTGATTTTCTGCCTCAAGTCATTAGCGCCGTGAATATGGTTTCGCGGAACAGCAGCTAACGATGAGCTCTGGACGTTATTAAAATGTTTCGGCGTTGGTATAATCAAATTAAGGATCCTAACTCCATCAAGTGAATATTCTATAAATTTTCCCTTAAAAAATAATAGTTTTACGTCTTTACTTCTTATTTCAAATGCAATATAAATTCAGCGAGTGCCCTTTTAGCAAAGAAAGTGGTTAGATTGGAGAAGAGTGACGTTTCAACCTTATGAAATATGAACCCTACGATCTCATAGTCCTCATAAGAACTCTCATTTCCCCGAGAAACGCACTTAAAAGTCATGTACGAGATTTTGTATAATCAGCATGATTTATGTAAACGCCATTTTCGTAAATAGCTTAATTAAGGGAATGCAATTATGGCACAATCGCAGTCGGTGCAAACGTTGTTCGAGCGCTATCTCACGTTGTCCTTCATGCAAGTTGCGTCATTTTTTTTTCGCGAGAAATAGGTTTATGAACTTGAGCTCCCCCGCCTCTTCTGTCATGCGAAATGTGGCCGCGAGCGGTAGTTACCCAAGACGAAGCCTTTCGCGGACGCGTTTCCCAGACCTCTCCTTCCTCCGGTGTTAGAACGGCGCGGCGTGCCGTGGGGTGCGACTCCTCCCATACCTATTCGATTCCGTTTTATCGTGAAAAATAAACTAGCGAGTGGCTCTTGTCGTCTACCCAGGTCAATCTCCGAACAAGTGGGCAAATTTCTAGCAGCCTCAAAAAGTTTCCTTCTTTATTATTGAAAATGCTTTGATTTTTTTATTCTATAAAAGAATTCAACATAGTAGCAGAAATTACTAATGGCAATGACCCTTGAGACGGCGTTTATCGTCGCGAGCCAAAGCCTCGTTCCCCCTCAAAACTCCCCAAAGGTTGGGTGTCTAACTTACGCTGTGGTAGGAATAATACGGCCCGCGGACTGAATACGGACTGCCGAGCACTTTACTCAGGATCCTGTTGTTGCCACGAAACGACCCACTTTGCGATAACGCTTTTGGAATTTCATACTTTTTGCGATACTCCTGGCCCGTCAGTTAAGGTGAACGTATGCATGGCTTTCATTAGCCTTGAATTTTAGGTCAAATAGATTCCTCCGCACTATTCTTAGGAATGGTCAAAGATGAACAAATTTTGAAATGCAAATACATCAAAAAGTAGTATCTGTACCTTTTTTAGTCAATGAATATTTTTCTTAGTTGATGCTCTTATTTAAATTAATTGAAGAATATATTAAAAATAAAAATGTGTAGTAAATCGTATTCAAATTTTCTCGTTGGATTCCTATCCGTAATTATAAGATTTATTGTAATTTATTTAGTATTAATGAGTTTTATTTAGTATTCCTAGCTTCCTTCATTATTTGTTGCATTATAATCCTTGATCTATAATTTCTCCGATATCTTTTTGCAGAATGAATACTCATAGGTACCTGGGTACTTCATTAAATATACATAATTTGAAAAGAGACATTATGCATGCCTATGAAGCCATTCAGTGGAGACTTCTCTTATAAACACGAGGATGTTGCGATACTTGGTTTCTCCTCATCCATAGGGATTTGATGAAGTTAATTTTCACAAAGCGCTCGCTACCATCACGCCAGAGTTGGCTCTTGGCCAGGTGGGAACGCATATCGCTATTTTCCTAGGCCCACCGATCTAGGTTCCACCGATAAATAAACTTTCTCAGCGATGAAGTTCCGAAAGAAGGAGAAAGCAAACACATGAGTCATAAAGCGAGATCCGAACTCGGGCCCACTGAACAGGGAGAATGCATCCGAACTAGCAGTCTCTTTCTGCCTCGCAATCAAACCAAACCCGCCCTTCCCTCGCCTCCGTGATATTCTTGGTTCTTCACGCCGGGATTGAAAGGCTCGTGGCTTGTTTTAGCGGTGGTTTTGAATGGGTTTGCGGGGTGAGGGGAGGCGAGAGGGGGGGTTTGTTTAGCCCTCCTCCGGCCGCCCCCATCCACATGGACGTTACCTTTTTTGTGCACCCAGTCGGAGCGAAGACGTCCCCGGCTTTCGGTGCCCCTCTTTCCTCTCCCCTTCCCTCGGAGCCTCATGTCTTCCCACCCGGAAGCGCGGGAGAGGGCTTGCGCTCGTAATGCGAAGGGAATATGTGAGTCAAGAGGGAGCGGAGGGTGAGGGGGGGGAGGCATGGAAAGGGGGGGTTTGAGGACGAGGGGGAGAGGCGCCCCCCCCCCTGGGGCGACGCGTGCTATCGGGGTCGATAACTGCGCCACGCCGAGCCGAGAAACGACTAAAGCCGCGCGGAAATACATCGCGGGGCGATGTGTGGTTTGGTGAGCGGCGGAGTGAATTTAGATAAATACATGCGCATTGAAAACGACTGAGCGGGTTCTCTCGACCCCACACTTTCGTGTCGCCCTGCACTCTAACCTCGAGGGTTCCTCGCACGGTGTCTATGGGTCGTTGGCTGGAAGTGCCGATTAGGTTTGATGTGTATGATATCGGTCCTGCAGTTCTCGCAAATTTGAAGGATGACGAGTTTCGGATGATACATGCGGAACTCTCTCAGGCGAGAAAACCCTTGTGATGTCCGAGTGACGTGAGGCTGAAATCTTTCCAGATGGACTCGGTCTAGGTGGTGGTAACACCTCCCGAAGCAGTTAATATAAATAAAAACCCAAAGGTATATTTGAATCAGTGCATCTGCGATACTCTTTTTTTCTCTTTACGCCCGGTCCTTAAATTTTAAATGTCCCAGTATGTAGTTGTCACATGTTGAGCATTGAATTCGATTAACACCAATTACCTAACAGAAAAAATATACAGTCCAGGTTGAAATAATCTCATCAAATTCCGATACTACTCCTTTAAGTAAGATCAATAAATCGTGCATAAAAAATACGTAATTGTAAAAAAATATTAATTTAGGAAGTTCAGTAACTACCCATCTTATTGCGACGGGCTATCTTGTGATGCATATGAGTAATAACTGATCCTATGGTCACGTATTCTTAAGATTTCTCTGAGCTAATATTTTTTGTTGCTGTAATCAGCAGTTACTTGGTGGAAACGATTCATCATAAAAGATAAATAGGAATTTTTTTATTTTTGCGCTACCTAGGTTTCGACTAAAGTCATCTTCAGATGAACTTGTAGTCGGTAGGTACTACTGGGTAGTGCAAAAATAGAATTGTGGAAAAACAAAGTTTTGTTAACCTTGATGGCTAATATTTTTCACCACATTAATTTGGGATTACTAGCAACAAACCTGTTTTGTTTTAATGGTAATTACCAGAAATAATATTTTTTTTCTATTCAGTTTTGAAACGGCAAAATTTATCTCTCATAACCAATTATGCTCAAAGGACTACCTAATCTTCGCAGCCGTGCTAAATTACTTTCAGCGAGAAAACAGGTGTTCATGATTCTTCGTGGCAGCGCGTTAAAACTGGCGACTGGATAATAAAATACCTCATCGTGTTAACTGATCAGACGTGCACAATAAGGGCACGACGCGGTGCCGTGGTTTCTGTCACTGATGTGATACATGCTCCGTGATTTTTTTATGTTTGTTAATGTAGGTCACAGCAACAAACCTCGGCGCTCCGTCAGACAAATGCAAAGAAACAAACGATGCGAGCAAAAATCAACTATTCACTTTTCAAAAATGATTCGTGAAACTCCCCGATGTCTTCTTCGTTTGCGTCGATATTCGCACGGGGGGAGGGGGTTAGGCGTAGCAGAAAAAGCAAAAGGTGATCCGGAATGTGTGTTGTTGTCGGGTTAACGTTGCCGTGTCGTCGATGTCTCCAGCATCTCAATCCTAACTGCCTCGGCAGTGCCTCGGGGAAAAAATTATCTCCCGTGTGCAAGCCTCTCGGGGAGATCGCCTTCCCACCCCGGGGCCGCGGGAACGGGGCGACGGGGAGGGAACGAGGGGGCGTGGGGGAAAAAAAAGATGAAATTCCGAGAAGTGTCCCGATCCGTAGTTCCCCTTTCCGCCGCATCCATGCACAGCGCCGGCGGAGTACGAGAGAGCGAGAGAAAGAGGGTGAGTGCCATCTAGTTTTTATGCCGGCAATATCCGCTTAGTGTGAAGCGATACAATTTGTTGCTTTGCGCTCCCATTTTGCGCCAACTCCCGCGCCCCTCCTCCCCCCCCTCCCCCTCCACTAGCTCGCCTACGCTCCGAAAAGCCCTCGGCATGGATACGAATACTCTTGGGGGTAAACACCACTACCGAAATGGCGAATGGGCGCCATTCAAAACCTAAAATGCTCCTGGCCTCATGGCTCGGAATTTGATATCGTTTTCCGAGCGATATCGGTCCAAAGTGCCTGGATGGCATTCGAGATCGCAATATGGCTCAAGCACGTTTGATGGTCTCTATTCAATTGGAAAGCACATTTCCTCGTATTCCTCCTCTTGCCGGGATTACGGCCCGAGCCCCTTCAACCCTGAGTTCATTCCAGAGTCGCCCGAGCACCTTCGATTGTTTGTGGTTTTAACTGTTACCTGGTTCTCGCTCGAGTTGGCGCCACTTTTCGGAATCCCATTGTCGTGATTGTGCAGCTCCCATTGGAATATTTTGTCGCGCAAATAATCATTCTCCCGCGATATGGTGGTTTCATTTTACTCTTCCAGCCTCCCCTTGCTTAGTATTCGCGCCGAACGCTAGCCGGACAAGGAAGCGCAGCCTTCCCCACCGTAACGGCCTTAACGTGCCTCGGTTCTGCAAACTGCAATCGTTTTCCGCCGGTTTCATTTATTTACCGTTGAAATACTGCGACCAGGCGGAGAGTTAACTTTGATTTGGTTGAAAAGTGAAGATTGTTCCCATCTCTGATGAAGCTTCGGCAGTACTCGTTTAGGGGACCCTCTGAGCCCATCCAAGAATGCAAACGATCCCTTTATAGCCATTCTCCTTTCCGAAATCTTACTGCACCTCTAGTAGGTAATCTTGAGTGTGCTCTGGTAAACTAGGGTACATAGTTACTTGAGACCCTGAGTATTTCTTATCGCTGATGGTATCTAAGGGTTTATCTGTTGCATTTAATGAATTCTTATTATTATTGCTGTCGAACTTAGTGGTGTGGATTCGTAAAATTACCTTTAAATATCTACTCCCTTTTCGTAATTTTAATCGGTGCGAGGCCATTGGTTTTCGTATTATGCGGTGAGTGAAGTATCCAAACTACACTGGATATGCTGACATCCGTTATGAATATGTGCGCTTTTAGAAACATTCAGAAGTCGTCATGAGATATTTTCAATTCCCTGAAATACTTGTTTGCTTGATTATAATTTCTTATTTATTAATAGTTTTTAAAAGAACTATTTATTTTCGCTTACTACATTGTAGGTTAGCATTCTGATGGCCACTCCTGGAGCCCATTTTCACTGTCTGAAAAATATCAAAAGAGAGGCTTCGGTAGTACTCGTTTAGTGGTCCCACTGAGCCCCTTTCTCTGCCTTGGATGCTGGAGAATGGATTTTAAAATAATAGCACTTGCATCAAAATTTTTCAACTAGCACGATTCCTTTCGACTTCAATTATCCTAGGATATCCTATGGGTAGGTGTGCGTTTTGCTACAGTGAAATTAAACCCTCAACCCCTTGAAGAAATTTCATTAATATTCTGTGGAGGTGAAAAGTGACGTTAGGTCAGATATGAGTCATTGAAATCGAAAAATATGAGGACTTTTCCTGGTAGAAATCGGTCAATTCTGAAATAAAATTAGGTTATTTATAGAAATTAAAATAAAACCTTCAGGAAAAAATGTGTGTACACTGCTACTGATTACTCCTTCGCATACAATAGGAAGACCGAAGTAAAACTACCTTCGTTTTTTGGAAACTGCTCCTACATAACAACACGGTCAATATAGACTGATTTCAAAGTTACGCCAACATTTTTAACATCGCCACAGGAGGAAGACGTATCATGAACCAATTAATATTAATGCTACTTTATTGCTAAATCGATTATGGCGTGAGTGTAACTGTGGGAGTATTCATATATTCCGAACGCTGATTATTGCTTTCGGTTCGCTGCCTAATGTAAGTTTAGTTTATGCCTTCGTATGACTCGTCCATTTTCATTTTCCTTGAAAATGAGATTTGTTTATTTAAGTTTCCGCAAAATGCTTCGAGATATTAACCTCTTAGGTGGGCGGTGTCCGTGGAGGCGATGTTCTTTTTAGAGATGGCGTGATTTGGGGAGCCCTTGAGTGCACGAGGCGAAGAAATTTGCAATCAAAGAGCAGGGCTTCCTTCTCTGGATGGAATTCGGGGGTTGGGAGCATTAATGTGGAGTTGGAAACGTGGGATTAAACGAAGGAGGTTGAACGTAGAGAGAGTGCTTCCGAGGGTTAGGTTTCAAGTAGGATGAGAAAGTTTGCTTATAGAGAAGAATGCAAATGAAGAAATTTTGAATTTGGTGAAAGGGGGAGATTAGGGTAGAGAGGAGGAATGGACGGACATTTGGGAAGGAAAAAGGAGGATGTATATAGGTGCGTGGGAGTCTAAAAGAGAATATGAATAATTCGATAGATGCCATTACGAAGAGCAGAAGGACATTTTGGAGGCAAACTCATCGGAAGTATTGCTTCTGTGGTGATAAAAAATTCCAACAGGACGTTATAAAAAAACGAACGGTAAATGTTGCTTTCCCTGGAAAAAAAACTATGGTGTGGATCCATCCTCTCCCGTCGGGCGTGCATTTTGAAAAGAATAGGTAACCTCCTTCCTTGACTCGATTTTTTTATACATGCGGATGAAGGGAGAGAAAATGAAATATGGAAGAACCTGTCAGATACCTGCTTGAAGGCCTGCTTCACTTCTGCGTGGTCTTTTAGGAAGAGGTCTTAACCCATCCGTACTCGATTTCATTGGCCAGGTTAGTAATAATCAACGCGAGGGACGGGAAACCATTCTTCCGTGAATTTTTCGCAGCGCGGTCCCCAGGCGGTGATCAGGCGGTGATCCCCCCCCTCCACCTCCATTCAACGAGATCCTCGCCTCATACGCTCCCGAGTTCATCATTCCCTCCCGTTATCCGCTCGCGTTGTTTCTATCCTCTCCGTTTTATTTTTCAGAAATCCGTCGCGCAAACCACGCCATCGGGCAGCCCGCATAACCCTCATTCCCAACCCCTCACTCCCTCGGGGTGTTAGGGTGGCCGAAAGGGGGCGAGAAAGGGGGTTGGGGAGGGGTGCGGAGGGCGCGTATTCCGTCGTCCGCCGAATAGAAATGACCGAGCGAATATAAAAGGAGTACACAAGGGTAGGCGGGGGTGGGGGTGTTCGGGAGATAGCGACATTGAACAATGGGGGGTTGGGTTTTGTGTGTGTGTGTGCTGATGCTTTCTCCCTCCAGTCTTCCGATCCCTCCTCCCCCCACCCCCAGGGCCATTCGGGGGTTGGTNCCCCCCCTCCCCCCCTCAGGGCCATTCGGGGGTTGGTTTTTGAGGGGTTTCGAGCGGGGAGAGAGTGAGAGTGGTTGTGGGGGTCGAGAGATGATGATTCCGACGATGAATTGCGGAAGATGATGCTCGCGTGCCATGGCAGCGCACACACGAAGCGACGCCTTTTAATCTCTTAGCTTGGGTGTATAGGGAGGCGTTATTTCGCGATTGTTAGGCTAAATTTACTACTCGCGGCCAGTGTTCGGGGCGCATCGCTGAAGGTGTGCGTTGAGGAACTAGTTGAATCTTCAAGGAAATACGCCGAATATGTCAAAACGTGCTACGATTAGAATGTATGAGTTGCTAGAAAATCTTAGGTGGGAGCTCTTCACTCTGATCAAAAAGGTAGCAGTCCAAAAACACTTATAAAATTTCCCCTGTGCACCCGACTTGTTCGATCAAAGCCATTGGCACATTAAATGAGAACTGCGGCCCCCACACTAATAAATTTAAATATTTATTTTTCCGTGCACAGTTTTCATTCATAATAAAAAAGAATTTAAACGCACCAGTATTTATTTTTCAAGGGTACGTCCTGTTTTCATCTTCCGTGTTCATTTACAATCCGTTAATAACATACATTCTTAACTCTCTACAATTAAATACTGGTCTTATGATGCTCACTCCCACGCCCATTAGGTGACTCGAATTTTGTTTCATTAATACGTGCCTAATGGATACCGTTTACTATTTATAGATAAGTAATAGACACCATTCGACCGTTAGTTAGGTGGTGAAGCCCTCCTACGGGTGACTCCACATTCCCCTCCTCCTCTCTCTGCTTTCGCCTTGTACTCCGTGATGGGTTTTCCGTTCGCTTCGCACACTCCTTCGTAAGGGATTTGTGGGAAAATTACTAACATCGTTTCGAATGCTATGCTCAACCTCGAATTTCTCAGGGGCATAAGAAAATTGTAACTGGAGCTCATTACCTACGTGGGCAAGACTGTGTTTTAGAGACCCTTACTCTCGACCAGTGGGTCTTCGGTTCGAATCTGTTTCATTTTCTCAATCTCCTTTTGAGCTTCAGCTCTTTGATCTATCCCTTCACTTTTTTGTGTGTGGTATTTGAGAAACATGAAAGAAACTCTATGAATGGCATAAGTCATATAAAAACGTCAGTGGAACACGAAGCGATAGCACTGATAAGCTTCGTGCTTTCATCCTCATTCTGTAACACCATCTTGGCGGTTTCAAGTGGTATCATCTACATCTATGTTGTACACTGCAAGCCGCCTGAAAGGCGTATGGCATGGGGAGTTTAGGACACCAATCTTTCCTAGTAACTATCATTATGAAATTATATGCCTACCTAAGATTGGTTTATTCTATCTGATCCTCTCTTTCTAATGCAAATGTTTTCCTCGTTTTTCTTTTGCCTATTTCCCAACAATATACGTCTGATGTCCACATAGAAAAATGTGTGATAATGGTTCTTGTGAATTTGGGATTTGGCACTGAATCCTTGGCTAGATGAGTTTGAGTGACTTTTGTTGTTGTTGAGTCTGTTATAAATATAAACGGTGAGCGGACTCGGCGATTCCTATCTTTAGATAGTGTGCACGTGCGTGTACAAATTTGTGGATGTTTACGTGTGTGTGCATTGCATCTTTTTATCGTGAGGGTCGTGAAAGCTTTAATTTATCGGCGCTTACCTCGGCAAAGAAGAGTTGTATTTGTACTCTGTAGTGACTTCTGAAAGTATGTACTTGCCTTTTAACTATTTTTCTGTATTGATTAAATTGGGGAGTTGGAATGGCTTCACGATCACATTGATGTTTCTCTCTGCCTTTATGCTCTTAATAGTCAATCGTGTGAGCTTTGGTTTGGGCATGAACGTGAAATTGAATGTGAACTCGCTCTTCGCACTTTTTATCATTCCACGCTATCCAGGGAAAGACCCTGGGAATGTGATTTTTTACGACTTCTCCTCATTTTGCTACTTCCTCTTTTTTGTTTTAACTTCGCAACTTTGGATTTGATTGGAAGTAGGCATTGAAACTCGATAAATTTTAATTAAAAAATTATAGGTAAACAATATTTGCTCTTCTCTCAAACTATTGGCTTACTATTTTTTAGCAGAAAATTCAATGTGACGATTATTATGCGGCTATCACGTGTGATAGTCCCTAATGTTTATCGTAATCGCCCTGCTCTTAGTCACGTTATGCGTCATGATTATCATATTGGCATAGCTTATTTTGGAAGGAGGAGCTTTGTTAATTAGCTTTGCTTATCGCGTAAGCTTAGCTCGTGCGTCTTTTAATTATCAGGTCTGTGGAATTAGATTGTATATTATGGCATAACTGCTTTTCCTGATAAGGTGGGGTAAAGCCCCCTGCAGCGTAGGTGCAATTATTATTACCCTCACCATCATAACTGGATTACTTGGGTCGCAACCTTGGAAGCGAAGGTGTGTCGTGGTGTGTGTCTAGACTGGCGGTGCATGATAAGCCCTGGTCAAACCTGGGAGGCATTCTTGAAAAAAAAATATCCCCGATTAAGTCGTGGAAGGTAGAAATTTCTCGAATAAAAAAAACCCTTGGACGTCGTCCTGTGTTCCAAGGAGATCATCAGACTAGGGACTCGTCATTCATTTTCGCTCGATTTCGCCTCTCTCATTTCCCGTCGCATATTTGAATTGGCCGGAGGTTCCCGAAAATCCTCCCCCGGAACGTAAGCCATTGTTTGTTGTCGGCGGTCCGCGTGCGTGGAGCGAGCACGGAGCGTCCGGGGGTTGGAACTTTTCGAGGCAAACAAACAAGGTTGAGGTATGATTGGCGCGGACATCGGACGCTGGGGCCTCCTCCTTCCGACCCGGACGAGCCCCTTCTTTGTCTCCTCCCGCCCCCCGAGTTGCAGTTTTCTAAGTTTTTGTGCACACACGGCTCTCTCTCTCTCTTTCTGTCTGTCTGTCCGTCCGCGGCTCCTTCCCCCGATGGTCTCGCTTTTTCTCCCTGCTTCTCTCATCGACCAATTTTCAAAGTTCAAGGAGAGGAAGTCTGGGGGGAAGAGTTGGTGAACTCATTAGGCCGTTTTTAGTTGCCCGCTGCGAGTGGAATGCCTCTGTTTCTAATACTCCTCAGCCCATAAATTGGTCGGCAAATACTTTTTCTTACTTAAAAGGAACGATTCACTCTTTTTTTCATCTCTCTCTCTCGCTCTCGATTACTTTTTATCTTCGGCCTGCGTCTACAGCCCCTCTGCTCTCGTTTTCAAATGAGTTTGCGGCGAGAATGCGGTAGCAAATCTCCCCAGGCGGATGGGATTGCATTTTTCTCCGAATAATGGAATACTTTTTCTTGAGAAAAAGACTAACTTAACACATGGGGATGGTGAAATATCGATTAGGCAAAGCTGTGGATCCGTTTCTCTTACGCCCTCGATTCGAGCAGGATTATTATGTTTTCCAGATAATATTTTCCCTTTTCGTTCAAGGGAAGGGTTATTCTGAAATATTGAGAGACAGGTTGAGTTGCTTATTTTGGGTCGTTTTGTAAATTAACCTCCTTGTCGATAGCCTATCCTGCGCTGAGCTAATAACCGATCATAAGTATGCGCACAAGGGCTAAATTACGCAAGAACAATTTGTGTTTGCGTGTTAATATTAGTTTCCTGTTCGAACGCTGTCGATAGCGATGCAACTACCCTCAGCTCTCGCGTGACTTTCGCAATAACTATTACTTTTCAAATGTTGCGGTACTGCAAAATCTCAGGAAAAATATTCCTTCGGAGCGCTGTCTTATTTTTTGCGAAAGGACCGCAGGAGAGGGAGAAAAACCTGGGCGATTACCTCGAAGGTCACCGAATGAAGTATGTTCCGCGCACCAGAGCTTGGTTGTTCATTCACGCAAACCGTTTTCGCTTCATGCACAATGCCGTTCTTGGGTGCATTTCCATTACCGCGAGCGTCTTCTAAATGTCCATCGTTAATTTTGGCCGTCGTAATGAATGGAGATGACTGAAGGAGGAGATTATGGAGAAGTCCAATCGGTTTGTGGAATACCATCTTCGGGACTCGTTCCCTTTTCACCGTC
>LYUA01000005.1:1557774-1580462 GCA_002093875.1 Calopteryx splendens
CCCCCCCACCTCGCTTTCTCTTTCCTGTCCCTATGCCATTTAACTCTCTCCTCTCCTTCCCCATCCCTCCTCCAGCCCTAACCACACCCGGCCCAATGATAACCGCGTCCTCTCGAGGTCTCCCGACGAAGAGCGTGGGCCATTCCGATTCCGTTATAGTCGTCGCTCGATGCGCGCGTAATTCACTCCACCCGTGCGTGTGTCTTTCAAATCCCTCTTACTGGCGGGAATATTTTTTTCATGGGTTTTAGTTGACCCTTCACCGTAGGTGAACGTGGCACTTCAATAGAATTGGTCACTGGAATTTGATGAAGTTTCCCATGCGGAGGAATCATAATGAGGACTCTCATCTATATTTCTACCTCGAGTTTCATTCGGCTCGTAAACAGTTGTATACTTATCTGTGAGGTATTCAGGCAACAGAAAGGTATTTTTCGTTTTGTATGAACAAATAATAATAGGCGTTCTACCGTTTCATTCACACATTTTTAAAAGGTTTTCTTATACTCCATGATAATACAAATCTCTACCAAATATGGCAGCTCTTCCCTATAGCCAAGAAAAGCAGAGTCGGTTTGGTGAGCAATAACCTCGGACAGCATATTTTGTCTAATAGCCCACCGTCTTGAGTGCTGAGTCGTTCTACCATCCTCGCTCTAGTACCTCTAGAAAAATTATTTTATTTTTTAAATCGTTCAGTGAATGTGATGCACGAGTGTGCAGAAGACATTGATATACCTATTCGCAGTTCAGATTCAGTTCTTCGAGAGTTTGGGAGGGACTGGGAGGAAAGTGGGGTCATCAACTCCAAACGCCTCATGTTAATTTTTTACGTGCAAATACATTAGCTTCTGTGGCTAATGTGCCTCCACTAGTTTGGCTTAAAAAGGAACATATTATTATGTTGAGCATTTCTTTTAACCTCTTCTCGATTGGTGGAGGTTTAAATAAAGCTGATAGTTCACAAAAGCGATTGGTGCAAATCACTAGTGTTATACAGTTCATTGAAGTCAATACGTCGTTAAAGTGTTCGGATAAAAGTGATGTTATAGGAAAATAACACTGATTGCACTACAATCTTCAATTTTCGAGGGTCTTATATTGAATTTAGTTATATTAGGGTGAGTTACATTCATTTGCGATTCGGATTCCGCAAGGGTGATTCAGATAGCTAAAGCGATGACACTATTTCGTCTAATGATGTCTGGTGAAGTCTACTGGCAGTCCTTACATTTCATTTGTCGGTTACATTGATTCAAATTCCCAATTCTCGTAGAATAATCTTCTCTCATTTTATATTCAGTATTTTCATGAACGACATCGACGATTCATCGTTTACCTATTTCTTTTTTATTCTTACATCCTATTTTCTTACATGGGAAACCTACTCTAGCCAAAAAGTATCTGGAATTTAGGTTAAATTAAAACGAATTACGTTTAATAACATATTCAGATAAAAAACCATGAATCTCGCCTCATTATTTGAGTTATCATTATTAGTTTGCATCCTCAAGTTCTTTCATTCGAGCTACGTTGTTCCTATTCTCCACGAATAGAGGAAAACTCCTCTGATTGTCCTCTTCTCGTTCTCCTTCCCAATGCCTGAAATGTTCGTAATTGCTCTCTTGAAGTTTTCTTCGTTCTAAAGCTTTCCAATTACGGGTGAAGGATGTGATGCATTATCCTGCTCTTTCATTTTTGTGCCAAGAAGGCTTGTTACTGATGTGGAGCCGGATTCTGGAGTGACATTTATTAAGTAAAATTGCCCTAGCATTGAATCTGTGACAAATTGGCATTTTGCGCACGACTTGAATGTCATTCACGTGATACAGCATTTTTTTTATAAATTATCAGTGGTTGAATCGTTGTATTATGCCTAAGAAATGAAAGATAACGGTTATGAATGAGTTAATATACCCACAAATAAGCAATTATTTCCATAATTTCATATGTTACCTAATTGGGAATGAGTACTCAATTGAGTTTTGTTATTTATGAATTCTTACGTTTTGGTTTTCCTTTGCGTATAGTAATGTGTGTCCTCAAATATGTATTTTTATCACAATCAAAATCTTGTTTTTATCGATATTTTTATTTGATAGAACTTATTTCCTCAAGAGTTCCCTTTTACCCGCGGTTTCTCAATTCCCCCTTCCGTTAATGCCAAGATAAATAATTCCTCAAGCTTGCCCGAAATTGTTCCGGGAGTTGGCCTCCCTTCTGGGGAGTTATACCCTAGTGATTCCTCGGCCAAAAAAAAATAAAACGCCTCGTTGACTTCGCTGCGATATTAAATGCCCCGAGATGTTACGTAAGCCTTGGCATTGTGTGATTTTCACCGCTTGATGTAAGTCGTTCTTCCGTCTTTGATGCCCGTGCTCCTTGGCTTCCCTTTCCCATCGCTTCGGCAAAGTTGTCCAAAGGGATCGACCGGGGCCCGCGCAGTGTGTGCAATCAACCGCCCCTGATTGGTTTGCGGTTGGTCTGGCGCTCGGTATCGCTTCCCTTCTTTTGCTCCTCAGTTCTTGCCTCGGCCGCTCCAATTCTCTCAAGATGCATGGCGCTCCTACCTACCAGGTCGACGTTATTTGAGAATCACCATCAAGAGTCTTACCGTTTGACCTCTATGGAACTCTCCACCCTTCGTTCCTCCCCCCCCCTCCGGACGAGACGTCTTCCGTAGAAATGCATTTTAGTTGGTACCTAGCTATCGCATATATGAAATATCTTCGAGAAGTCCGCGTTCGCTTTGTTGGTTTGTAGTCGGCGAACGAGTACGTCTTTTTCATCGATCTGCTTATTTTAAAGTACCCTCATTAGATCGGAAGAGCGTTGAAGGTCGTGCATAGATTTCTATTCATTTGTAAATTCATCAAATTACTCATTCGAGATTCGATCCAGGGATGTTTTTTTTATGCTCGCAGTCGAGGGCAATACTCCCAGCGTCATAAAAAGGCGACGGATGTTTATATTGCGAAAATTCATGGAATGCCGGCTCAATAGGGAGTGTTTTCCTTTTCAGTCAGACATTCGCACAAAAAAATCGTTTAATTTCTTGCGAGGAGATCCGAGTAGACTTCACCTCGCCGTTCCTCGCGCGTGGGCTACCTTTCTTTGAAGCCGCCCCTTCCTGCCAAGACTTGAACGATGAGATGGCGGTCGGGAGTGACGTCACAGGTGATGAGCCGTGACTTGAGCCCCCCATACCCTACCCCCCTCCCTCCCTCACCCTCGCACTCCGCACCCTCCGTAGGCAAATGAGGAATTCCGATGGAAGGTTTTGGTTGATGAATTTCGTCTGTGGGGAATCGGAAAGGCTTTCATTCATCCACGGTTCGCCGAATGTCTGGAAATGCCTCCTCCAAACTCCTCATTCCCATCTCAAACCCCCGCAAAATCCCCCTTCCATAATTGCAGGACATAGGGGTCGCATAAACGGCTGTGCCGACGTAATAATCGCCCACTTAACCCGCGTCTCTGCTTGAGAAGTCGCTTCTCTTCCGATCCATTTTGTAATATCACTTCTCCTGGGGCGATAATTTTTTTTTCTCAACACCAATTCATGCTACCTATTCTAAATGCCAGACATCTATGATTAGTGAAGTCATTTTCTTCAAATTCCGATAATTATACTACCCCTTGGCGAATTTTTACCGACCTCGTATCACGTAAATGCCTTTCCTGATAACCTGGCTATTTAATTGAAAAGTTTAAATGAATCTTTGATTATTTTTCTCTTGTTTTGCAATCAATCCGGCATTGGAGCACGGACTAATGGGAAATATGCTTAACATGAAACATGTGATGCAGTGGTAGCATCTTTCCCGTATGTCGAGTTTTTCATCTATTAGCTATACCCCTGAGTATTAAATGAGAAAATATATGCAATAAGAATTAATGTTACATTTCAAGGTACTATTTCATTTATGATACCCAGGAGGGTAAGCAAGGGCTAAACTAACAAACTCTTATTTTAATAACGTGGCAAAAAATTGCTCCTATAATGATAACAAGATACCAAGTAAAAGTAAATATATTCACCAATTCTATTGAAGTAGTAAAAATATTGAAATTATCACTCCATGTACTAGTTAATTGACTACGTGCATGTACCTAATTGTTTTCTCTTACCTGCCCGCCCCTTTCAAGACAGTATATGGCGGAGCATTCTACGCTTTGAACTCTATATTATACTCCATTACACGAAAAAGACTATGACGCAAATATAATGTGTGTAATATTTTATAAGTATCCACATCACTACCTATTATACTGCATTATTTAATAATATGCGGCGATTTCGTAAACGATTTTTAACTTTAGACGATGAACCTTGAATTCTAGAGACGCCACGTCACTAGGAAACAAGCTTCTTCGTCTTCCTCCATATAACTTTCCATGCAATCACTCGTGCGATGACAAACCATGAATTTTTTCCTCCTCAACTAGGGCGATCCACGAAATCTGGTCTTGGACTGGAGAAATGTGTTCGGTCCTGTGTAATCTTTGAAGATCACATGCATGTGGTTCGGAAATACGTTTTTTTTCCTGTGTGTGCGAGAGAGAGCATGGTTGAGTGGGTAAGTGAATGGGGTCCCGATAAAATGTAACACGGTCCCAAGATAAGGCAAAGGAGGCCATGCGTCTTTTTTTTTAAGGTCTTCCCTTTCGACCGCAAGAGGGCGGAAGGGAAGAGATGCTTCTTCCGTTCTACAGCCTCCCTCAAGCCTCTCCTCTGGTCTTGCGAGCCCTTCTCGCCGCTCTCTCTCTCTCTCTCGCTGCCCCCAAAAAACGTAACGCTCTCTCGCATCTGCGAAACAATCAACCTTATCTGTGTCTCTCCCTCAACTCTTCAACCACGTCATCCTTCCCTCCTCCTCTGAGGGAATCTGAGAATTCCCTTCGGAATGTTTCGAATTACAACTTTCGTTACCAGTTTTTCTGTCGCTTAAAGGTTTCCCTTTGCGATCCGGCTGGATCCTTAAGATGCCATCGCTTCCCAAATACATGGTGGTGCGTGCCGCAAAGCGCGAAATGGGACGCTCCCTCCGGGTAAAAAAGAACTTAATGTTAGAAAATATTATAAGGCTTTATCCATGCTGTAAATTGGTCCCCATGTCCTGTCGGTTTTGGTGCTAATGGAAAACTTTGATGGGTAAATAAGTCCTGAGCTGCGATGATGCTCTTTCGTGTTTTAAAGTTAATTTATTTCGTGTGAAGAAAGCAAATAAATAAAGCTATTTCTAAATGTTCGGACTGAGCAATATTCCCTTCTTTAATATTTAGTGCTATTTTTGCCTCATATAATAATATTTTGCGAACTAGCTTGGTCCTTCATTCCCTTGGTGGTGAGGGTGTTTGTATTTTGTCGAATTCATGTAAAAATTGTAAACGTATTGTTTAAGTTGGAAAATTTTGGAAACAAATCCTAAAACGAAGAGGCGAACTTATATGCCACATTACGTGGGTTGCGGGAATGGTATAATCTATGGTTGAAAGAGTTCAAATAGAAACATGGAGGGGAAAATATGCATGGGTTACACTATATACAACAAATAGTAAATGATGTTCCTTGTAACAATTGTTGAAAAATGAAGCCGATCCATTTGGAAAAGTGTTGCAAACCAATCTACGGATTGACGACTGATGAAGAATAAATGTATTCTTATGTAAAGCAATGGAAACCTTTATTAATATTTTTAGAAAATAGTTATTTAAAAAATATATGCTTTCTGCTGCCAGATAAATGACAGCAAAAAATAAGACCCTCAATTAATAAGAATTTGTTTTTGTTCCTATGGCAACAAATGTGATCGGATGAATATACTCTGTAATGACGTACGAGTTCGTACTGCTTAGTGTCTGTACTCTTCAAATTTCGGGCCGTTGTTACTTGGTTCAGTTGCAAGCCGTTGGCTTGAGTGTTACCTCGTGGAGATTTGTTGATCGTGATCGTAACAATTCGGAAAACGGCAATGGACTTTGGCACTGACTTTTGGAAATTTCTCTGCTCTCTCCAGGGTCGGTGCAATCGCGAGAAGCCTCCTTGCAAATATTTCCACCCGCCGCAGCACCTCAAGGACCAGCTGCTCATCAATGGACGAAACCACCTGGCGCTGAAGAACGCCCTCATGCAGCAGATGGGCTTGGCGCCGGGCGGGCAACCGCTCGTGCCCGGCCAAGTCCCAGCAGCCGCTGCCGCCGTGGTGAGTGTCCAGGTCCCCTTACGAATCCTCGGTGAAAATACCGCTTCCCTACCGGCGGTGTCCTACCCGAAAGACTTCCGTTGCATGCTTTCCTTAACAAATTATATTTGTTCGGGGAACTGTTCTTCTCCCGTTCAAAAAACATCATTAACAGTGTACAACATCTTCTAGGTAACTTAAATTCATGAAATTTAAGGTAATTCAAATTGGTAATTCACGAGCAGGAAGTACTAAAGGCTGTATACCTACAGGGGGAAAAATTGAGACATTAATATGCTGACAATCCTTGAGTATTTTGTTAGTGGAGACAATATTCGTCTTGCAATGAGCGGAATATGCTTCTTACGGATGGCCGAAGGTGTCGCCTTCCTCTCATGAGGAGGTTCTCGTGCATAAAAGATGATAGGCAAACCGAATGCGCGCTAAAAGTGAAAATCAGCGTCACCTGAACCACATTATTTAAAAATAACTTAGATTTTATAGAAATAAAGCAATTACACATCAGTTTTCAATGAATAAAATTATTTCTCCCGTGAGGGAATCCGATTCCATGGGGAATCTACTCGTGAAATAAATCGCGGCATTTTCTATTTTCCCATTTTTTCTGTAGTTTTCTCTGATTTTTTGAAAAAATAAGTTGTAATGAATTCTAAATTTTCGAACTAAATTAAAACTAGGAAACATTTTTGATGCCCTGTGCATGGGGTTGAAATACCAAAACCTATGCCTTCGGAAAATATTCCCCAACTACTATATTAAACGTTTAGCCGCTTGAGGCTCATGGTCTGGAAAAATGTAGTATTTGGACTCGTATTAAAATTTTGATATGCTATTATAATGGTGCTCCATATAATAAATGTAGAAATTAAATCGCAGAACTACATAGGGATTTTTATAATTTCATTTTCTAAGATAATGCAGACTATGAATCATAGTTATGGAATAGAACATTTTAGTGCAATAGTTTGTTTTTAGACGTAGTTCCGCTTGATATGCAATCGTATGCCTTAAATCGCAACATCTTAGAGAAGAAATAGATGAAAAAAATCCCTTTCCCCAGTAGTGTTTTTAATGTCTTTCCTGATTGTTGTCATTTTTAAGATAATAATTGTTATGTAATTACTAAAAGTAGAAGAGTTTGGTTCACATTATGTTTTTTCTGGATGCAGTGGATTTGTGTTATTGACTTTCAACTAATTATCTAGGTTTTTCAATTTTATGAGTATTTTTCATTTCTTTGGCATCTTTTTGCATGGTGTTATATCACTTCTTAAATGTTCCTAACAGAGTTTTCCTAATTTTAGAAAATAGTGTTTGTTTGTTCACAATAATTGGAAAATTCATCGTCATCAAGTCAAATTCATCATTATTAATGCTTCTAACCGAAGTTTACTTATCCTCAATAAAAATATTCAAGGTTTTCCAATTGGGATATCCTCAATTCCTCCATTCAGTACTGAGAACATGTGCATAACTAATTAAAACCTTATTTTGGTTTCTTGATTTTATCATAACGGGGAATCCAACACCCATAATTTTTGCGAGTACTGTATATGTACTTATGTAAATTAGATATTCACTGATCGTTTATGCTCGAGATCAACAGCTTCATATGCGCACAACCAATCAAACCACTAACCCTTGTTTTGTCAAAACATTAGACTCTCATGATTTGTTATCCCTGATAGAGGATATGGCTGATTCTCATTACATTCAGTTTGTCTAATTTCCTATAAAATGCTTTCCCTACAAAAGTGTTGGCTGTGATGACGATGATGATTTGCTATCTTTTGATGTTTCTCATTCATTATTTATAACTTGCTTGTTTGTGAGAACCAATTTGTAACTATCGAACCCTACGTAGATAAATGTTTTTCAGCGTTTCATGCAACCCCTTTTTTGTTCTCCGTCTTTTCTTTCATTTTTTTTTGAGGTTGGCGGCAAGCTGCAGTTTGCCACTTCTCCACTGACGCTTGGGCAGCCTTTGATGGTATCTGGTTTGGCTTCTCTCCCCCCCTCTCACACGCTGGGACAATGCTTAAATGTAATGGGGTAGGGACGTGGTGTAATGGATCCTTCCGTAACCCCGGCCCCTCTTCACCTAACCCCCACACACGCCGTCACCTCACCCTGAGCCATCCCACCTACGCCGCGCAATGGAAACCCACGGAATTGCAAGGGCAGCGAACGAACCACCGCTCTCTCTCTATTTGGTGGCCGAAATGCGTAATTTTGTCGGAGAGAAATATTTCTAATCCCGGGTAAACTACATTTCATTGCAGCTTTGGCCAATTAAACCGCGGACTGTAGGAAGTCAAGAAGTAAAGCATATGACGCATTTTTTTTTAATATCGCCGTCAGCTTTTGTTCCTAAACTTTAAAGTAACAATGTTTGATTAGAAACTCCACCGCTTCTTAAGAATAATCCTTAAATTATTATTCTCAGAGGCACATTTCCGTGTGTCATGAAAAGTTTTAGTGTGTTTTAAAATTTACTTTTGCTTCCTCGTCAAGTGAAAAACTTCTTTGTCATGAAGGAGATAATTAATTTTGATTAAAAAAAACACTGTTGAATTCCCGGATCAAGATTTTAACGGCATATTAGTCATATTCCTGCTCTCCGACAACATTTCTGTGCAAACTCAAAATCTTTTTTGATTCCGTGGGTTGTTACCTTGTGCCAAAATGCTATCCTTTCAGGTGAACACCCACTGGGTTGTTTGAAATAAGGCCCAAGAATATTCTATTGTCACTATTAGTTTTATGCTTGAAAGTGGTTAATAAAAGTTGGGCTTCAATCTTTTAGAGTCCGAAAACCAGTCAGGTTATCCTTCCACTGTCCATTGCAGTTAAAATGCCCAGTGCAATGAAGAAAAATTTGCTCAAGCAACAAAAATTGCTTTGAACCAGCCTATTCTCATTCGTAATAAAAACCAAAGGTAAACTCGTCATATCTTAGCGTAATTATCTATCGGTTTCCTGCATTGCGATCTGCTGGGCTCCATCTCAAAGTGCTTATATGATACGTAACTTATTCGGGACGATGTCTCATGTTTCACTGCAATATGGAATCAAGTCCTCTGCTACTCAGAACGCTGAAAGCAAACTTAAAAACATTTAACTCTTTGCACCCCAGTTGTAATAACTTCGCTTGGTTTGTATTCTTCTACTAATTAGTTATCGTATGCCGAATTATTCATGTTTTCGTGCTTGTCTTACAGCCATTACTACTCGCGACCTAATTCTTAGTGATTCCGGCCGATATTTCCACAATCGAAGGATTCCCAGCATTTTTTCCATTTATATTTCACCTCGTGTATGCTGTTTTATAAAAACGAAGAACAGAATTATTGATTTATAATTTATTTTTCTGAGATATTGGTTGTTTTAAAATCTTGAATTATTAATTATTTTGAAAAGGAAACATCGTAACTTGGCTTTAATATTCTAAAACTTGCTTGAAGTCGAAGAAAAGCAAGTGATGTTCGCCTAGAGATATCTCTGTGTAGAAAAAGGCGTTCTTTTCAATCCCATGAAGCCGGAAATGAACAATAATATAAAGGAGGCGTTCAAATTATTTCCAATATCACATCTTTTAATTCCTCTCCAAGTTCCTACGTAGGGGTCAAGCAAAGAGTTAAAAGTGTCATTAACAATGTAGGCAAAACAGAGTAACCAGCAATTACTATAAGTATGCTCGTTAGATACTCCATTGTCAATCCTACACAACCCAGTGGGTGCATGTCTGTTCCCATCCCTATGCATGTTCCATCTAAAACTAAGGTTAAAAATAGATCTTTAGCATATGTATGTAAGCAAGTGTTGTTATAATGTTGTCTTAGCTTTGTTTTTATTTTCTGTAGTATCTGCTTATTCGTCACAGTTTTCAATGCCATTCAATTAAGGCCCACTATGCATCAAAACATTTTTCTGTCACGTTTATTTCTATAGATTTAGTTTTGTTAATCTCCATCTAACAATTTAGTATTTGCATTATTACATCACAATAGGTATATGTATTTGTGTTTCTATTTGTTTGCTTGTTGTCATGAAGTTCGCTCTAAACTTATTCATTTCCTTTTCATTGGCTATTTATTTTGTAAGTCTTAATTTGGTGTTTGCTTGTGTCATAGGTAATTTTTGGTGTTTACTTACAACTTTGAACTATGTTATACGTAATTGTGAATGTCTCTTATCCTAACAATATATATATCTTCTTTAGGCAGTAGGTGATTTCTGGTAGTTGTTAGTCTGCTACTGGAGAGGTTTATCACATTTTCGCCCTTCTTGTTACCCTTGCAGAGGCATGTTACCCTTTCGGATAAAGGCTATGGATAAAGTTCAATTCGAATCCGTCTACCCACCTGCCAACTGTCAGTTTTTCCTTAATACGTTTTGCTTTGAAAATGAACTAGTTCCTCGACCGCTTGGCCACAGCAATTGTGGCACGAATTCTAGGGTTTTTAAACTGCATATCTCAAGTAAATTATTTAGTTAACGGTTGGGGTGAGCCGCGAGATGCGATCAAGAACGTTAAGTTCGACGCATGCAGGAAAAGGCTGCAAAACCTCTAGCAACTAGCAAATTTTAATATGAAAATCATCACTTTGGCTGACAACTCTAATAATTTATAAAAGGCAATCCTAGTAGCACGCGGTCATATATCCTGACTTTAGGCTTTGTTATATTTTGTAACAAATTAAATAAGCAACTCTTGTCGTTTTTTTTCGGAGTCAAATTGTGTTTTTTTTTTCAATTCTGGGGTGCTTCATGAATATTCTCGACTGTGACTCATTACTTCATTGGGGATGACACTCAATGGCGTTCCGTCTCTTTTTTCATTGTTTATTGAATTCTTCTTTTAAAAAATGTATCAAAAACATTGAGTCAACTCTGTCTTTACTGAATCCACCTGAAGTTTTTAAAAATCTGAATTTGAGGAAATCTGAACATGTTATTTTCCATTTTTTTTACTGTAAAACTGAATTTTTAAGCAAAAAGAATGATTGCTCTCTGTGTGGATAACTTTTTTAACCAGAGTATGGTTTCTTGGTACTTACATTTTTGAACCTGAAAAATGAAGGCCTTAAATTAGTGATTCCACATTACTTACCTAAATAATATTTTTGGTCGATGTAATTAGTATTTAATGACCGGTTGCAAAGATTGCTCTTTAATTATATTTTCATAGCTTAATAGTGGTGATCAAATCATTGATATTTGTCGTGAAATAAAACTAGCTACGTAGGCCAAAAGTGCCAGTTGTTCCTTTAATTGTATTCCTAAATGCAACAATTTTAATGAAATGGGTATATTGTAGGAGATGTCTATGGATTTCATAGAATTTAATATTAGGTATTAGTTATTATTATTCAATTTTCAATTTGTAGACGCGTGCTAAGATTTAAGTGGAATTAAGTGCATGAGTGTGTTATAATTGCTTAATTTGGTGTGGGAACTAAATTTATAACCAACATTGATGCTTTCAAGAACATAAAGAATTTAATCAATTCTTCTTTCCACTAATCATTTATCTTCTAATTCTTTTTGATACTTCAAATCTCGTTAGGTTGAACAACATGCATCTTTTTGCACGTAGTTATATCTAGTTATACTTGTATCATACTGTGATCCGTATTTTTGTCACCAGAATACTTACTAGCAACTTTAAGTTCCGCATAACTAGGAGTCGCTTTTTTCAGTGGTCATCGCGACTCCTCAATTCAAATCTGCAGCACTCAGAAGCACCGTATATGTCTTACATGTCATTGTTTTAAGGCTTCGATGACAGCTTTACATAATTAAAGAACACCTGCAGGATTTAATCACTCATTAATCGTGAGGACTTTTTAGTCATTGGGTGAATGATTTTGTACAAATGATAGTAATGGAAAATTAAGGTAGAAAAACAAAAAAAATAATAAATTTTGCATATATTTAATCGTATCCCTTATTTAAAATAAATTTGAAACAAGATTTTCTGGCAGTTTTCCACACAGTATAATTCGCTGACGGGCAGCCATGTTATGATCTCTTTACGGGACGAGCGTTCATTCATCATTCACAAGACTTGAATACTCTCGGTGTTTTTTTGTAATCACTAATGCGTTGTTAAGTTGTGATACTTTTGTTAGTTGTATTTATAGTGTTCTGCACACGTATTCACAACTGGAGTGCGATACCTACCGGGATAATTTTTATGAAAATGTACTTTCGCAGTCATCGTGAGGGTCTCTGAACTTTTGACATGTAATGTGAGCGTTATCCAGATTTCGCATACAAATTTGTTTCTTTGAGATAGATTTATCTCATCGTGCATGCTGTGAGTGTATAGATGGTAACGAGAGACAATTGCATATCGTGAATACGCTTTTGTAATTGATTTTTTTTAATTTTTAAACTATCCTATTCCCTTGATAATTTTCTGATGTTATTGTATTTCATTCTTTATGAATCGGCTCCAAAATATGTATATTTAATGCTTTCTATATGTCAAACAGGCCTATATTCAATACTTAAGATAGGAAAAAGATGCTTGTATGATTAACTCAATTTATAAACAAAGAACGGTTTCAGCACAAAGTAAGTCGTGTCAGCATTTAATACTTCCATGGTGATGAGCTTTTCACGAAGTTCCGGAGAAACAATACTTACTGTACTTAAAAACCGCACATAATATTTGATAAGATATTTCATTTATATTACATAAGTAATTTTTGTCTAAATAAATCAATGCATCTGAAAATTCCATTTTATAAACTGTAATAGTCTGTGTTTGTTTAAATTAACCTCCGAAACATCAATGAATTAATTTTTCTTTGTCTTGGACTAAATAATATCAGTTGTTGCAATTCATATCTCGTGTACTATTTTTGGTATACTCGATTATTTTGAAGGTTTTCGATCATTTGACCATATGTACCGCGCACATAAAGTGTTAAAAAATGCAAATTCATTTTAAATTGAACATTTCTGCTGTAGCATGTTGAATTGCTTTGGTCAAAAGCGTAATTATGATGTCAATTATTAATTTGTGGAATATTATTTATATTCGTCCATATTTTCATCTCTTGCATAGTATGTGTCTTAAGATGTTTGCTCTACTGTAGAGTGAGGAAAATTATGCCTGCATCTCCCTAATTTCTCTGTTTTTGTTCTCATTCTGGCAGATGCATGCAGAGGGTCAAACCTACAACCACAATCCAATTTTTATCACAGTAGGTTGAAAACCGAATTTTTACTGATTATCTTTAGAATGGAAATAAATATCCATAGTTTGACCCTATCCAGGCAAAATATTATTGATATATATTTCAAAATATTTATAGATATATCGCATGGCGCAATAATTCCGAGAGTAAGTCATGCCGAGGCGGAAATTTTTCAGCAATTTTCTTTTTTCTACCGGTCGGTAAAGGAAAATTTTACAGACCTTTTCATTTCTACTCTTGGAAATTGCTGTTGATGATCATTTTTCAGTAAAGAATTTTCTTTTTTTTCCCTTTTATTCTAATAATTAATTCTCAATGCCAGGCAATCAGAGTTATTCTCAGAATTAGTTTTTGCAAATATGAATATACGCTTAATTTCTTTTTTATCCAATGTACGTGCTTTATCACATTAAATATTTAATTACCAATTAGTGATTTAAATCCTTCCAAACTTGGTTTTGGGAACTCATTATTAAGATGATAGAGTCCACCATTTCTGTTTGCATAATATAGATTTTTTTTGGCTCTAAATATTTTATTTATGCCACTTCATTTTAATTGATTAAGAAAAAAAATAATTTTTTTCTGCATTGCATGGCCCTTCCTCTACGGCAGCTATTAAATTAGGTGTTAGTCTGTGATCTATTTATCTAAAATTAATTGCTAAACGCTATTAAAAAGATGAAAAAGTACAATGTACATTTGGACCATAGTATTCTGGCAAAACGATTCGTTTTATTTTGGTGAATTTTCATTCTGGAAATCAATTATCTGTATGAAAATAGTTTTGACAATGATAGTGTGCATGGTATGTTATCTATAACTATCATTAGATATCTCCTCATTTAATTCTCTTGCAATTTCCAACTTAGAAATTGAC
This sequence comes from Calopteryx splendens, assembly GCA_002093875.1. Classification (NCBI taxonomy): domain Eukaryota; kingdom Metazoa; phylum Arthropoda; class Insecta; order Odonata; family Calopterygidae; genus Calopteryx; species Calopteryx splendens. The sequence continues at coordinate 1,572,072 of LYUA01000005.1, forward strand.
TTCAAATTCCGCTCGGTTAGGTTCGTACTTATCTAGAGTTTTTCAGAAAGTTAACTGAGATATTGTAATGTTGAAGTAAGTCAGTTGTCCTAACACATCATCACGTTGAGCATGACAGTAGTCTCAAATTGTCTCGCCACGGATTAATGTGTAGTCATTTGACCTTATAAACAAAGAGATAGTTTGAAATAATCATAATAAATTAAAATCATACTACAAGAACACCTAATAGCCTAAGATTCTGATGAACTCCATACTCCTTCAATGTATGCATCTCCTTTATACTCGAAATAACCAATGACAGGGTCGATGATATTACCTGTCGTAATTTAATTAGTTCTACCGGAACATTATCGAATGATAGATTTTCACAGAAAACCGTAGGGAAGGCGTTTATTTTTCTAAAACATTCTTCTCTCACATATTTGTTTGGTGGCTCTTAAACAGAAGAAAAATGTGACCAAGGGTTCTGAATATTTCACAGATTTATCTGCACTCAACTTGGAAATCGTAAGGCTTTATGTATTGTGCAATTAGCGGAAGCTGCGCATTTTTCCTATTTTATATTTTAACTTTATTTTATCCCCTTATATAGGTTACGTTTATGCGTAGTCGTGAATCAAAATCGTTAGAGAACGCTTCATCTTATTAGAGTTTTCATTTTCAACTCTAATAATTGCGTTTATCGCCTAGTATCTATTTATTTATTTATTTATTTATTTAAAAAGAAATGTCCACATGCAGCAATATTGCCAAACTATAGTGACACACGATTCTCGTTAGTTTACAGTCATACATACTTTTGGTGACTTATAATTAACATTTTAAGGCGGATGTTAAGAAGTGGGAATCTACATGGTGCCTTGCATGACCTAATAGGAGGGTCGTGAGTCACGGATAACAGGAATGTAAAAATACTGGGAAGAAACACCCTCGTAGAAAAGTGTTCTCCCTCTACGTCCAGATTAAATTGATCTCATTTTTCCGGATATATGCAGAACTGCGACTAGAGGTAGAGCTAGAACGGTGCTAAAACATCTTTCAAATAGCCACAATTACTGAATCATTAACGGAGGTTGAGCTCTTGCCTAAGCTCCTTCAGTCGTGCAACGGCGAAATTCTCCACAATATCAATAGCATTAAGTTAGATCTCACGAATAGCTCCTCGAGTAGAGTGGTTCTTACGGGCATCTGCCCCGCTTACATACGCGTTGGACAGATGTTCAAAGCAGTGCTTTTCGCGCCTTTGGTGGTGCCGCTTCCAGGATCTACATACACGCCTTCCAAATGTGTTCCAGTACCGTCGCTTGAGTCATTGTTTAAGGGGCTATTCGTCGACGTGGAGATGATTTTGGGATCTCATATTAACTCCCTGCTCAGTTTGACAACCGTTGGCGTATGCAATCGCAAATAGTACCGTGAATATCCCGGTAGATCATTTTGCCACCGGATTTTGCAGCGGTTGATTGACGGAGAAAAATTACTACCAGAGACTATGTTCGGGCCGGGACGATGAAGAAGGTAAAACGACGCCTGCTAGACACTTGAGATCTAGGTTTGTGACTCTCGAAATTTGATCAGTGAAGGGACTAGGATCTAGGTAAAACAATCTCCGATGCGAGTTTTACACCCATATAATCTCTCGACTCGGAAAAGTGACCAAATAATAATCGATTTTCTTAAAATAACCATGCAAGGTCACATACGATTCCATCGCTGGAATTTGCTATTATTGGCTGATTTACATTTCTTGATGGAATTTAAAAAAAAGTCACTATCAAGCTTCTTGTTTGAGTAAATATCCGTTCCTATGCCGATAAAAATAGAAACGGAACTCATGGTGATCCATTCCTAATCAGTATTGACTCGCTGCACATTAAGATAATGTTTTACGGCGTGGTGACGGAAAAAATTAAAACAGGGAAATGGGGGTCACGAGAGAATTGTGAGAAATTAAAAAAAATATATAAAATTTTTGGGGAGCCTTGAAGTATTAATTGCTGATTTTCCGTTTTAAGGACGCATGGATACTGCATAATATGAGACGGCAGGAGGACAGTAAGACGTTCACGTCATGTTGAAGAAAGAATTTGGAAGAGACTCGTATTGTTACTTATTGTTAGGATCCTGATGATCAAGTTAAAACCAGAGCCCTTAGACACAGTGGTATTGTTGTCCGTATTTTTACGTTCTGAAGGAATACACGCATATAAACAAATAGAAGAAGTCCTCAACGTGGTAAGAAGTTGAAGGTAGTCCTGATGGGCGATTGGATCATTAGGTGGAGAGACAGAGAGGGAAGAGTCATTGGGCAATTTGTACCGGACGAATCGCCAAAGGAGAAATATCAATGGAGTTCTGAAACAAAAAATGGTAATGGTGAACTCACTTTTCTAGTCGCAGAGGTACTGATTAACATGGATAATGCTCGTGGAGAGAACCAGGCATAAAATGAACTACATCTTGGTCGGATAAATGGACAAGAATTGAAAAAGTGAAACAGTGTACGACCTAGCTATACCCAAGAGGGTAAAACATGAGTTATGATGTGATACCAAAACTCTTGAAGAAACGCATACCAGTGAAAGACTCAGCAAGGGATGGTGAGCTGTTGGAAGGAAAAGAGGAGAGAGGAAGATGGAGCGATATGGAGAAGGAAATTACGCATGTTCTTTGTAAGGGTTACGCAAGAGCGTAAGTCGCTAAGGGGAATTCGAATAAGACAGAAAATGCTGATGAAGGAGATATCGAAAGATAGCGACAGTGGTGGAGGGAGGGAGAATGTTAGGTAATCAGGGAAGAAGATGGAGGCATTGACGGAGGTGGTGGAGGCTATTAGAAGCTGAAGAATGGAGTAGTGTAGGGTAAAAGGTGTTTCTATTATTTAAATATATTTTGGAATCCCACTTGGATAGGAAATTGTTTTTAGAGGCTATTTCAAACCTATCATTACTCGGTAAACTTACCGTAAAATTACATGTCTTAGTATTCGGGAAACAGATTTTTCGGAACTATAAGGATGCAGCCTCTACGATCTAGTTGTACCATAGTAGTTTGAGATATATACTCGAGTATATTTAAAGTTAATTTTATGAACTTTCATTGCACTAAACTTCTTTTTTAGCTATTGTCGAGAAGTACTTCAGAATAATTCCATTTAAAAGGAATTTTTATCGTACAGCTACTTCTATAGTCCTGATGTTCTGAGTGTTAAAAAAATATATTAGCTCTGTCAAATTATTTATTAATTTTTTATGAGCAATTTCAGTTAGATTATAGGCCGTTGTATTGTACCAGTGAATCATGTAATGGTCTCAACCGTGCAGCAATGAATGCATATTTTAATTATTAAAAAGAAAGATGCATTGTCACAGTATACGTATTTTGATCGTCAACCAAAACATTCTCCCGGAGTTATCTGTTGCCGAGGTTATCCCTGTTCCTTCCTCGCCATCTTCTCAAGTTTCTCTCCGAAGTCACTCGTTCCGCAAAGTCATCAAATTTAAATTGAGTTTAAAGTGTTGATAGTGTTTGTGTAATATTCTCGAATTATGATGCATTTATTTCGCGATTCGAATTTCTCGCAATACTGTGATTTCAGATGAAGGGAGGCAGGTTAGGCGCTAGGAAGCTAGGAGTTCCCAACCCAAAGGAAGATGGGTCGCGGTTGACTTTCGTCTATAATTTTGGGGGCGCGAGTAGAAAAAGCTTAGGAACACCCGAAATAAGCTGTGGGGTCAATTATTTTCGGGAGTTCAATTCGAAAAGAGGAAAGGTGGAAGATTTAGAGATCAGGATAAAGTTAGGCAGCTGCAGGAGTCGTCACTTCAAGTGAATTTTCCCTTCTTCCCCTGACGTATAGAGCGTACATTCAGGGCCAAAAAAATTGATGTAGAAAATGAAATAGGAGTTTTTCGCCCATACCTTATATCAGGAAGAGGTTTGGGTGTTCGTGAGATATGAAGAAGAATCAACTTTTTTTAAATATTTGCTAGCCGTGGAGCTTATAATATTTGGTTTGAAATTTTCACAATTTTTCAATTATTTTTTAAATTGGAAAGACGGATTTCCACTAAGCTCTGCTCTGTGCTTAATGCATCTCTTTTCGACAGTTTTGCTTTTAATGCTTTTAAGCATGAAGTTTGTGTTCATACCGGTAACAGGTGTTCTTTAATGGTACCAGCTTAGTAGCTATCCATTTGGTGAATTGGTTATGGCCTTGTCCATACATGTCCTGTATATGTGCCAAGATTTTACTTGATAGTACGATATCGGTGAAAATCCCGAGTGTTTTACGAGAGAAAGTATGTTTAATGCTTATTATTATTATTATGTAACATGTCATAAATGTATGGTGCCTTTTACTACCGTGTTTTGTAACGCTCTATTTTTTTAATGCTGTCACTGAATTTTACGTTACTTATATCGCAAGATTAGTTTTTTCAATGTGATTGCGACAGACCGGCCATTAGAATTATTATTGCATTCAAGTGGTGAATAAAAAGAAATGTGTTATTCTCCACATCCTTATAAACTAGTGGTCGAAATTTTTAAAATTTTTATTCATGAGTTTCCACTTAAAAAAAAGTTTAAATTGCAAATCGCTCATTTTAATTCTCTACTTCTCAGAGAACCTCTCAATACCATGTAGGCTAGAGCCTGGTGTTAGTAAAATGCGGACATATTTGTGCACCGTCATTGTCATATTGTTTTCATTGTCTTTCCTGAAGGTGTATTACATGTGGAATTTTGAAAACATAATATGATTTGGAGAAAAAATTTCTGTACCCCTATGAGATTCAAGATCAGATTTTTCGTCCATGTTTTGCATGTCAGAGCATTTATACATATTCATAAATATATAAATATATATGTATTATATACATAAATATTTATATATTATATATATAAATAAAAGTAAATTTTGAGTCAAGAAAGTTACAATTACTGTGCCGAATTTGTAGTTTGCACTCTTGCTTCATAGTGGTGCCAATAATTTATATTTTTGCCTAGTAAACTAACTATTAACAAAAAAAGCACTCGCGTTTGTAGGGCAGTGCTATATTATTATTATTATTATGTATCGAGTGTTTGATTTTCATGGAATCCTGCGTGACATGACATGTATATCTGTTTGCCTTGTCATCGTGCATCGCAGGCAACAAATCCCTACCTCACGGGGATGCCACAGGTTGGCAGTACCTTCAGTCCATACTTCACGCCCGCGGGCCCCATCATGCCTGTGTTGCCCCCGGATCCTGCCTCGGCTGCCGCAGCCGCCGCCGCGGCTGCAGCCGTCGCATCCTCGTCATCGCTTGCCGTCGTACCCCAGACGATGGTCGCCGCCGCACAGAAGATGCCTCGTTCAGACCGGTTAGAGGTATGCCTAGCAACAATCCTCAACCCACAGGCTTCGGCAATGCTCGATTGTTGGTTGGACTCCATGAAAAAGGAGACTATTGAGTGTGACCGAATTAGCCTACGCGTCCATGGTGCCGTGTAATCATTGTCGTTTCGATTGACCCTACCTTATCGCGGAGTTGTGCACAATTTTTGATAGTATTTTTTTTACAAGGTTGAAAGGATTCTCTTTGATATTTATTCTCTTTGAGTACTTTTTAAAAGTAATAGGTTATTTTTTATTTTTGGCAGTAGTTATTGTTTTTGCATATAATCATCAGAAAACATCAGAAAGTTTTTTTTATAAATATCAAATGCTGCACAAGCTGGAGAAATTGAGATCAATATTATTTTTCTTAGTTTTTGCATGAGTAATAAATTGAATAGCCAAGAAAATTGCCATAGGACATTGTGTATAAGTGATTCAATTGTAAATAATTCAAAAGTTGAGAATCAACATAGAATGTTTGAATGCTCACCTTATATTGGCCTGGCAATGATATCCTTCACTGCTTTCTGTTTGAAATTTTTGTAAACTCACCTTGTATGGCTTCTTTTACAGGTGAAGATACAGGGTAGCTATTACTAGAACAATATATCTATATATATACATATATATACATTTATTAATTTGCATACATGTTTCTGTTTCTTAGTTTTTCTTATTTTCCCCCCTCTCCTGGAATTGCAGCTGCTTCTTATTATGTAGTTATCAGTACAGCAACGATTGGTTTTGCATCCATCAGCTTTTTACTCAAACTAACTTATTTTTAATTATTTCATGGATAATTCCTTGGGCTTTCTTTTTCTTTTCACATGTAATGCTAATTTAAGTTGGAATGCTTGTTTTAAGTGGTGTAGTACTCAAGTGATTTTTTTACAACAGTTACTTCAAGCTGCCATTGTAGCATATCTTGTGATTCTCATTCATTATTTTTATTTTGGTAGCTGATTGCAGTAATTTTCAAAATGTGTTCTAATTCTTTTAGATGTAGTTTTCTCTTTAACATAATATTTTCATTTCAGTTTTCTAAAATTGAAATGCTACATGACATGTATTTATTATGCATGGTAAAAAACTGATGTTTTCTTTGACGTATGTTTTTTTGCATTTTGTAACCATATTAATCATTAAAATTTTGACTAGATATCGGAGTATTTTTGCCTCTAGGAAAGGTGTTCTTTTTCAGCTACACAATGAAGAAATAATTGTAAAATGATTTTATAAAGACTTAAATACTGAAATATTTAGGTGAGTTAAATTTTAAATGATTAGAACATGACTCAACTGGGAAAGTCAGAGTTAGATGGAAAGAATCAACTGGGATAGCTGAACTAGTTCCAACAAGTTGCGTTCATTTTTCTGCATAAAATAAAAATAGAGGCCCAAAATAATTATAGGACTTAAACTAATTTATTCTAATGTATTCATAAATTAAGTCTACATCACGTGACTTGTTACAAATTTCTTTATACTAGAAAGGCTTTCCATTAATTAAAATATCAACTTAGGCTCAAATAGCATTATTGTAAAATTAATCAGAGTAGTTTAGGTTGAATTGCTTACCTTTAGAGCAGAAACTAGGAAATTTCTGTTTTATTGGCAAATGCCATCTCTTGTTTTTATTTTCCAATATTTTCATTGCCTTCAATTTTCCTTTTCTTGTTGACTCTTAAACGCCTTTGTGAAGATAGCTTTCTTTCTTTAAATAGCTTTCTCACAATATCATAAATCCCCTAAAACAAAATGTATACTCCTAATCAATCATGTAAGCCATTCCTTGCAAAACATTATATATCTCATTGTCATGATGACCTTTTACTGCTTTGGTAATGAAATGATGCACACATCAAATATATTTCTAAGAACATGATTCCTGCTTAAGAATGCACATCTCATAGATCATTTATAGCAAATCAAATATTAAATGGCAGTACCATCATAATGTACTCATCAAACTTTGCTTGATATTCTGATTAAAAAAAGATTAAAATATTTTCCATTTTTATAAAATGTGGATTGAGATTATTTGATTAACATGTTTAGTGCTTAGGTGTTTTAACATCATATTCTCTCAATATAAATGCCTGCAACTTTTACTATAAAAGTTTTCATAAGTGTATTCTATCAATTCAGTGTACTTCACCATACTGCAAGTATTTGAATGTATTTTATTGGAGACATGAAACAAATTTCTAATATATTTATGAAAGATGGATGTTTTGAATGGAATGGTTGTATGGTCAATAACATGTGTTTGACTGACAGATCCTGCACAGCTTTATTTAAATGTTTACATCACGCATGGAAAATATGCTTTTACAATATACACACATTCTCCTCTTACTGCAATAAATTTGCAGCCAAATTTAAACCTACAATGAATATTTTTTCCACTAGTTCTTCCCATCCTCCATTTTCCTTCATTGCTTATTTATGCAGTTAAAATTTTATTTTGTGGTAGTTTCAGCTTCAGTGCATATTAATTATTTGTATTATCTTAGATATGTACAGTAGATTCCCTAAATTCTTAAATCGAGTCATAAATTTGTGGATTCCACATGTTCATGGTTTCTTCAGGAAATAAATCGATATTGCCTCCATCTGTCCCTGAGAAATGTGATTAAAAATAAATTACATTTCTGTCTGTTATTGGTACCCTAATATCTCGAAAACAGCTTGTGATACCTCAGTGTTAGTCAAGGATCAATTTCAATTTGGTGCTATTTAAAACTTTGACTAGGTACTCTGAATCGAAAACTGTTTTTATGGAATAAATTGGCTAATTTATTATAAATAACGTTCAATAGTATATTTTTTTGTTGTTATGCAACTAGTTGTACTCCCTTGATATATCTGATTGCAGACCTTCAAGGATAATCTAAAATAAAACCCTTTTATTATCGAAATTATGTTTCTTTTGGATGAATCCATTAAGTTGTTTAAAAATATATATATATATATATATATATATATATATATATATATAT
>LYUA01000005.1:1583752-1601956 GCA_002093875.1 Calopteryx splendens
CCCCCCCCCTCTGCCCACCCCCGACTCCCAACCCCCTCTCCCTGCCTGCCCACCTTATAGGTCTGTCGTGAGTACCAGCGAGGTGCGTGCAAACGTGCCGAAAGTGAGTGCCGCTTTGCCCACCCTCCCGACACAGTCGTGACGGCCAGCGAAGACGGAGGCATTACTGTCACGGTCTGCATGGATGCGGTGAAGGGGCGATGCAACCGCGACCCTTGCCGCTATTTCCACCCCCCTCTGCACCTACAAGCCCATATCAAGGCTGCCGCACAGTCACGGGCCAGCACTGCCCACGTGGTAGGCAATGAAAAAAAGAGATTGACAAAAAAGATTTTGAACAAAGGAAATAACCAAAAGAACAGCATAAAAAAGATAAATCTCACACGCGCTCTGTCTATCTATCTCTCTGTCTGTCTCTCTGCTCTGGGCTGTTTTGTGTGTCATTGTCATACCAATATTTTTTCTCAGTAGATACGGTATAGTTTTTGCCCTATTTTTTAGTAGTTTTCTCTTTCTCGTAGTCCACTACTGTTAGTTTTTTCTCACTATCTCTCTCTCTTTTTCTCTCTCTAGCTGGAAACTGGGTCTTTGATTTTTCCTGGTCAATTTTGTGATGCCATGAGCAGTACATTGCCTTGATCAGTCAACTCTATTTCTTTTGGGGTTTTGACTAACATATTAAAGCTTTGAACTATTAACCTTGCTTAAGAAAGGCCTATTAACTTTATTTTTCAAACTAAATTTAATTTTGGATCAATTAACATTAAAATGCTAAGCACTAAGCATTGGCTAATAATATTTGTGATAACCTCTTGGATTCTGGTCAATACTGATTGCTGAAGCACCTGTCACTCAGAGTCAGTTTAAAATTATCATATTTTATGGTATAACAATGAGAGGCCTGTTCAAAACAAATTATGCAAATATTTTCAATAAATTTTAGTCTTTACTCACAAGTCTCTCATTTTTTTGACCCCAAAAGTAGTAGATCTGTAGCAGCAAATAAGCACATCACATTTCCCTAGTCCTATGTTATGCCAATCTTTTTTTTTTGCCCACTATGCTCCACCTATAGACCCCATGCGCCCTCTTCCATGCTGACAAGCCCTGCGCTATACAGTTCTGCCAATAGTCTCTTGGCCCCTATAGCCCCCAGTCCCCTCTATTGCCATTGTCTTGTGACTTATGCTGCACCCAATTCTGTAGGGAAAGCCCCACTGCTCCACCCTCTTGTGTGCTGGGACCTGCTGGATCGTATGCTGCTCAGAATCTCTGACGCACAGCTATCTTTCACTCATTAATCATTTAAAACCCTCATGTTCATACTCCAAATTCTTCTTTCCCTGGCTTTTATGTTATTGCTCTAGGAGATGCACTTTTCATTTTAGTACTGATATAGCCCTCCTATCCCAGTATCAAAACCTTCGCACATATAAAAACTTTACCCCCCCTTTTTGGCTGAATATTTCATTTGTTTAATAAAATTTATTTATAACATGGAGGCATTCCATGCTTTTAAAAATCCTTTTTATCCTTCTGTCAACCCCCCATGGGCTACACTCAAAACCTTGAAATTACCTTCTGACTTCAACCTGACATAATACATGATACTTCCTCTTCTCCTCTATCTTTTCAAATTCCTTCTACTGTTCATTTCCTCATGGAAGATTTGTTTTAAAAGACCTCAAGCTCTCTTGATGAACTGAAAGTTTTGAAGCACTTCCTAGTGAGTTCCTAGAAAATTATGAAAAATATTTCTCAGCGCTCAGGAACCCTGTCGGAGTCAATAGAACATATCTACTATACTTGATGGGCCTCTAAGTGATTTGTCATTAAGAAAAGTTGATAATAAAGATTAGAAAAGAATTGTGTTTTGGTTTTTGTGTGTCCCATAAATCGGGGCACAAGAGGAGCACAACGGTTGGGCTTGTTAGCAATGGATTTCCACACATAATGTATCTAAGTCATCCATATGTGCAGATAATGACTCTGATTTATGCTAGATGGGGGTTTTTTCAGGAACTTTTCCTTTAGCAGGTATATTGGAGTAAAGCAGAAAATTACACCAAGGAGGAGGAATACAGTGTCAGGTCAGGGAGTGGTGAGGTGCAAGGACAAACAATTTATTCTCAGGATATTATCAGACAGCCACTGAAAACGGCAACAAAATTAATTTGTTCATTTATGTGACTATCTCTGTTGCAAACATAGTGTTGGAAGTAGGAATTAACAAGATTTCATTTTTCAGGGTGGTGATGGCGAAAATTTAATGTACTAGTACTTACTTTAATGACTGTTTTAAAGCATTTTTGTGATTCCATGTGAATTTTGTAAATAAAAATGGCCTCTATTTGTACTAAGGTAAGTTTTGATAAGAGTACCACTCACCACTAAATGGTTTTCTCACTCAACTAACATTGGTGTTTTGTGAGCTTCTTCTGATGAAGTCATCATTACATTGCAGAAGAGGATTTTTCCCAAATAAAGTGATCGTCGAGTGTACCCCTTGTGCTTTGATGAATTTTATCCCAACCAACTGTATGCACTTTGATCCCTTCAGTCCAGTTGGTGCCATGTATATTCTGTTTTTTGCTTCTATAATTTAATGCACAGTGCTTTCATAAATGCTATTTTTTAATTCAAGAGAGAAACATGGATAGTGTTTAACGTTCTTTCTTGAAAGCGCTGGAAAGTTGCTATTTGATTAAAAATTAGTGAAATAGTAAAAGAGAAGACATCCAATTGAGCAGTAAAATGAACGGAAAAATAGAAATTAAGGTTGCTTTGGTTGTCTATGATTGTTCGTCTGTCATTGTCGATGTTGTCGTGTTTCCTTGCTTTCCAGGTGTGCATGCTGCTACCATTACTTGTAGGTTATGGGCATCAATAAGTCATTTGATGACTAAAACTTCTGCCCTTCCTCTTGCCCTTACCTTGCCACTTGTGACCTATCTCCCTTTATTTTGACAATACTTTTGTAAGGGGGCAAACAGATTTTTCATTTGGCAGACATGTTTTCATCACCATAGAATCTGAGTCAGAATGCTACTTCCTTCGTAGCTCTATTAGGAATTAGCCTCTAGAAATATACTTTGAGCACTGGACTGCTTTATTAAATCCACTCTCTAGATGGGCAATTTATTGCCATGACCTTTTCCCCCTCACTTAACACAATGTATTTTTGTGTGTCAGACATTGTAATCAATGCAGAGGTGTTCAGAAGGATGTCATTGATTTTTGTGCTGCACAGTAACATTAATGGAATAGAAGTCAAAAACACTGGAAATTTTGCCTTTGTCAAAATGTTACTTCCCCAGCACACACTTCTTAGCATCAGTTCTTCCTCTCTCTGGATGTTCTCTGTAGTATTTCTAATAGCTTCTCTGTGTCTAAATTTATCCAATAAGCTTAGCCATGCTTTAGTTTTTTTTTTGAGACTGCCTAATTCATTGCATCATGGGAAATAATTGCAAGCTCAGATCAAGGTGCAGTCGACTGCAGTTGGCTTCCAGTTCCCCTTGTTGTCCACACATGATATCGCATTTTGTAAATGGTGGTAGCATACTGGCTCTTCCCCTCCCCATTTTCTAAAACGTATCATCATGTTTGAGATGCTTGCCCCCTTAGGCTTACTCTTTTTGCCAGTTCTATTTCAGTAACAACAAGCAAAAAATAAAACAAAAAAGAGCTGCATGCCACTCTGCTCCTTCTTCTGACCAATCCCGTATGCCGACTGCCCTACTCTCTCCCTAATGGGCTGGTTCTCATGACCACTGATTATTCTCTCCATGTGCTCTCATCTCTACCATGCAGTGATTGTTGATTTTTTATACTCGCCCTGTGCCTTTTTTTCTCTATCTTGTGATATGGTCGCTTCACACACCATGTCATTGTTCCGTAATTTTTATTATACCTTTGATTAATGGTTGTGCCTCTATATACATATATACATATAATTTTTTTCCTCGGTATTATTTTTCTGATTTGTCGTGCTCATTTTCTTCCCATTCGGGCCTACCCGATGCTTGGCTGCTTGCCTGCCTGCTACTAATAGCCCGTTTCCGTGGCAACAGTTGGCAGCGTGGAAGTGGGGAAGAAACGCGCCCGTGACCCTAGCGATGACATACTACTGGTACCATAATGCTTTGCATGTCACTTTTTTGTTATCATTATTCTTCGAGAAGTAGATTGTAGCTGTTTCTCTGGGTATACAGCACAGACATAATTTCTCAAGAAGCTAAATTTTTGCAGCAATATGTTAAAAAAAACTTCTTTTTTTATTATTTTAGCTTTTTCTCATTCTTTTGAGTTTGCTTTCCCTTCTTGATTCCTCGGCTTAACATATCTTTTGAGTTTTGCATAAAAAAATCTTAAGTATGCAAATTTTCCTCATCAGTCCAGTTTATTGCTGTCTATATTCACTTCGATGAGGCCCCTTTGTAGTTCAGAAATAACCTAAATTGGTTGGGCAAGTCACTGCGAAACTGCTCTTACTCCAAAAGCTGGGCTTTCGGAGAAATAGCTTAGCAAAATAAATGCCAGACTTACTTCCAAAAAATGTCTCTCTTTTCGCTAGCTGCGCAACTGAGAACAACATAGATGTTCTTCAAAATAGTTCTTGATGAATATATTTCAAGTTTGTGCTTTATGCTCACTCATGTACTTGAGCACCATGTGTTCATTGTACATAAACATCAGTGCTGGAAGTGGTCATCATAGATAAATATTTTTAATCCCTAGCATTTGGTGGCCAATTTTATCACCTAATTCAGTCATCAACTATATCATCAAGTCATTTTCCAGTAAAGTCAGTTGATAAACCTTGTCATCCACAAAGGAAATATTTTAACCACTCTTTTTTAAATCCATTTCCAGCTCTGAAGTTTAGTTTGAAAAAGCTGGATGTAACATGTAGCATTGAGATTTGACGAAGTAGTGTAAGTTGTTAGCATGTTGTGAGAAAGGCTGTCATTTGCTAATGTGCTTCATCCTTTTAAAACAATCACCAAGGAAAGAGAGCAAGAGAGATAGAGAGGATTGGAGTGCAGTATTGACATGCATTTGAGGTGCCTCTTACATAGTGCTTCATGTAATAATAATTCAGTAATTTCCTGTATGGGTGTGTTGCATGTTGAGTTAAAAATAATAGCAACTACTATAACACGTCAATAACATTCTCTAAGTTTAATCACTTCATGAGATTTAATAGGCTATTGGAAAACCTTGGTCACAACATTCTAGCAACTTTCGATAGGCTGCTTTTTTTTTAAAAAATACTTCTTTTAAAACCATGGCATTGACATTAATCATGACACCAACTTGTGTACCAGATTATGAAACCAGAAATAGTATATTTATGTAAACCGACATGGACTCTGTCCCCTCTACCATTTGCATGTCATGCTTTTGACAGTCACTTGACAACTCTTTTGAGGAGAATGTTTGGGAAACATAAGCCTTTTGGTGATGGATTTGAACTGGTAGATTCCTTCCTGCAGATCAGAAACCACCAGACATGCTTTGCTGCTATATATGTTAAAAAGTGCACCGTAGATGTCGCATACCTTATAGCTTCCTTCAAGGGCACCTGTCCTCATTCCCTTTGAAAATTCTATTTTTTCTTTCATTTTATAACTGCCAACCTGCAAAATTGAGCAGGTAGGCTTTCCATTTTTTGTTATTTTTTGCTAAGGTTTTTTGAAAATTTTACCCTAGATTTTTTCGATCGGTTTGTTTGTTAAGGTGAGATAATCTCATTGTTCAACAATTTATCCATTGGTAAGTAGAACTGGAATTTTTATTGCCTTGGAAAATGTTATTCGAGTGCAAATACTGGGTTTTGATTTGTTTTGTACAGCCATAAAATGGTATTTCTGTTAATTGTTCTGAAAAAATGCTATTTTGGATGTGTTTGTGCCAGAAAAAGACTGTGAATTTATGAGTGTGATTTCCATTACATGTGTTAATATATATTGTCCATGCCATCATAGTTGTAAACTATGTGGAATATCTTTACATTATTAAGATGTTGGTACTGTTGCCACAAAACTAAAAAGGGATAATACTATCCATGTTTATCTTAATGTACATGCATATTTGGGAATCAAACACCACATTGTAAGGAACTGTATATTTTTCACAGCTTTTAAGTATCATGTTGATGGCAAATCATTCTGCTGCTATAACTTATGGTTTATTTTTGCAAGTTAATAGTATGATTCTCATAATCATCTGAGTGCATGCCTTTTTTGTATTTATAGCATGTTTAATACTCTCAGCCTTATCCCAGTATTTGCACTGAATAGTTTTTTATCTTATATCTAACCAATCAATAACCCACCATCATCTCTAATTTCCCTAAGTCAAGAAACCTGCAATGGGCGGTGAGATAGGAAGTATGCCTCTTATTCCATCAAACCATCACCAATTACTGCCAAAAATATTGTTGTCTTTTTCTTCAATAATCCACTAATGTACTTCTATGGTGGAATTTATTTATCAAAAAAATTCACTTTCTAATCTGGAATTAGAATATTTTTGTTAAGACGACTGCCAATTGCACCCTAGTGTGAATTTTGTGTGATACATAAAGTGTATTACATGTGCAAATGTGTGTCAAGTCCTTTTGTTTCCTCTTCCATTGTTGTGATGAAGAAATGAGTTCTAATAAGTAAAATAGCATAAGGCTCAAAAGTTTGAATGTGAAATTTCTGATGAAGTGGTTTCAGGAATCAGAAATGTTGACCTTAAAATGTTATGCATATGTTAAACTAAATTCCTTTTGCATCCTCTTCTGTCATTTTGATGTTTCAATTTCCAATTTTAAGCTTCATTAATGTCAATTTGTGGTGTGTGGCCAAACATTGAAAAACGTTCTTACAAATTATTGAGAACAGTTCAGTGTAAAAGTTATTTAGACTCTGAAAAAATATTTTCCTATTTCAGATGGATATGAAGTCTGTTGGCTCGTTCTACTATGACAACTTTGTAAGTTTTATTCTTTTTTGTTTAAGGTGGTTCAATATAACACATTAACCATTGGTATAGAATAATACATTTTCGGTCAGTTGTAAAATATTTCAGTAAGAAATCATCTACAGATAAAACACAAGCTAGATATAGTAAATGGATTTATAGAGTTCATGGATGTGTTTGTTGTGTTGCCTATATATATAATATACCTTGTAATTTATTTTGTAGACCAGACTTTCTGTTGTGTTTGTAATCCTCAGATTACATACATACTTAATCATTCATGTACATGAATTTTTTAATAATTACTCTGTGTACCTATATAGTTTAAATCATGAGTGGGCAGCAAATGGATCAAGGCTTTAATTTTAGTTCAGAATGAAATAGTTACATAATATAAAAATTTCATTATAACAATGAAAATACATCTGCTTTCATTGCCATTTACATTTGCTTCTTTATAATTTAATATCCCAAAATAGATTTGACCATCCCTGATCCAGATTATATGAAATCTTTTAGTGATCTTTCTTCAAGGTAGTTATCCTACATCAATATGGGAATTGTGTATTCTGGTTAATCATAAGCCAGAAAAATTGGGAGCATAGTTGTGGGTTATATATTGTGATAAGTGTTTACTTTATGATTATTATAATTTTAAAAACTATCTAACTCATTAATTTTGGTCCTAACATAAGTTGTAATAGGTAAAAATATGGTATAACTCAAATATATATGAAAAATTAATTAAGACTGGATGATAGTCAACTTCAGGGGCTGACTTTATATAAATCTGCTGTGGTTCAAAATTTTCACTTAAATTCTCCATGCATAGTTGTTGGAAAGCTTATTCTTGCACTTCATAATAATTGTCTATATATATTTGCCATTAGTTTGATAGACTATTATAAAACCTTATCCTCCTCGTATAAATATGGGTTAGTGAAAAATTAATTGCCATGACAATGTACTTCTTCACATGCTGCAGTTATGGCATTTTACTAATCTAACAGTAGTATCCTTATTGTGACTTGTATGTTGGAAAATAATTCTCATTTTTTTTTAAATTATGTGCCACATGTTCAATTTTAAGAACTATAATAATAAGAAATCTCTCCTAAAGTGTATATGAGGGCACAGTAGAGCACCAATTACCTAGGTACATCTAGTTTGAATTCACTGTAGTTTTGTTCTCATTTTTGCCTGCTAGAAGTAAATTCCTTTATCATTTATTCCAACTTTCTTTTCCTGCATTAATGAGTAACTTATAATGCCACGCAACATCATATTAAGCCCATGTTCCGGGGCCATAATTTCTTTCTTTGTAATATTTATGTATGTTAATGTGGTATAGCTTAGTAGTATTTTCCATAATTGATAATTAATAGTTTGTAGTAAAAACTAAACTTCAAATTCATAATTTGCACCTTGAATTTGGATTAATGGCATATACCTATCTAATTGAGTGTGGGCCATTTTGTTGGTACCTAATTGTGTATACCATATTTTATTAAAGTTTTAAAGTTTACATAGACAAAACCTAAGTAGTAAGCATCAGAACTCAGCTGAACTGAAGTCCAAGTAGCCCAGGTAATTGGCATTCCACTGTATCCATTAAGTGAGTAACATTTTATTTACTGTCTTTGTTTAAGTACCTAATTTTAGTCTTAACAGTGTTCATCATCACAGATTCTTCAAGACTTAGGTGAAGTAAATGGTACTCAAATGTTCCCAATCCAAAAAATAACTGTCATAATTTTATCAAATGTCACAAAAATGTGAGTCATATGGCTGCAGACATTTTATATGCCTTACACATTTTTATTGGAAGTAATTGTTTGGGACCAGTTGTACAAGTTTCCCTCATCTTATCCTCAGGCCTTTCCTGGAATGGTCCCATACAAGCGACCAGCAGCCGACAAGTCTGGGGTGCCCGTCTACCAGCCAAATGCCACAACCTATCAGCAATTGATGCAGCTCCAACAACCCTTTGTCCCTGTGTCATGTGAGTACTCCACCGCCCCATCCAATACCTCAAATTCCCTGGCACCCACCTCCACCATCCCCACCATTAGCACCACGGCCACCTCTTCCTCCCCACCCCCTTCCACAACCATAACCATTGCTCATTCCGTACATGACGAAGGGGGAGGGAATAACCAGGTAGTGACGGCGGCACAGAAGATGCAAAACTCTGGAACTGACACTGGCCTTGCAAATGTTGGTAGATCACCTGGTGGGGCACCTCCCAATAGGCAGGGCTTTCTGAAAGCCGCTAGACGACTGACCCCTGTGACCTCGACTGGGGGCTCTGTGGTGTCCTCTTCCTCCTCTGCCTCCTCTGTGTCTTCGTCGTCCTCTTCTTCCCCTTCCCCCATGTCCCTCCATCATCTCAATGCCCTAAACTTCACTGGAGTTGCCCTCAACAAACAGCAGCCCATGCCAGCCCAGAACATTGCCCGTTTTCCCCCTCCACCAACCATGTCCTCCTCCCCGTACCTTGGACCGGTAACAAACCTTTCTGGTTACCGGGCCATGCTTGGCACGCAGTTATCCCACCCACAACTCCTGCCACAGGCACTCTTAAACCCTCAAAATGCATTTCCCCGCCCAGCCTCTTCACCATTCCTACAACCTTCGTATGCACTAGTAGGGCACCAGCAACCAGAACAATCGCAACCAATGAACGCCCTGTTGGCACAGTACGCACAAATGGCTGCTGCCGGGAATGCTAACAGTATCCTGGCTGCAGCAATGGGCCTTCAGCCTTATAAAAAGATGAGGACATCTTAGATTGTTTTTAATTTCATATTTTGTAGAATGTTCCTTATTCTTTTATCTAGTCCTGTCCAAAAAAAATGAAGGAAATATAGTGCTTAGGTGACTAGAGATATTGTGATGAAATAAAGTGTCTCTCTGAGAGGCATAGTTCCTGGAAGTGATTAGAAACAAATGATAAGAACTAAGTGAAGGGACAAATTGAAAGTTTTAATGGACCAAAAGTTTAGCAGATGCACTGCATAACTATAGTTTTATAATAACTGTGTTACAGAATTGATCTGTGAAAAAGGATCATGGGAAGTTGTTACCAGGCAGTCCATGTGAGAGTATTTTTAATGTGGGTGTTGTGCAGATTGTTCATGTCCAACTCCTTACTCCCTTACATTTGCAAAACAAGCCTCTTTTTAAACCCTTTTCTTTCCTCACCTTACTATCTTTCCTCCTCATCCTCGGCTATATTTGGTTCCTCAACGCAGGGATGTATTTTTAGGTGTTAGGCTAAAACTTTCTTATCCAAATGCACTATTGATATGTAAATTTCAAAGGTTTTTATTGCATGCTCTATTGAGGAGGCCTGCATTTTAAAAGTGGAAGATAATTTCAGATTTTAAGCTCTGTTGGAGCCCAAAAAAGCATGGTTGATTGGTCTGCTCCACAATTGTAATCTGACTTACTGCTAGACATATAGAGACCATGTAGATCCTCACTTGTTGTTGTTCCTTTTATCATTATTATAATGAGAAATTATATAATATATATCTAGAATGTTTTCATGTTGATTCACTTGTTTTGCCTGAATGGAAATATGTGTTACAGCAGTTGATTTTTTTAATATTCTTAACTTTGTAGTGTTGCTGTTTTGTTTTACGTAGTATTCCTCAGTGAAAATGGGGACTAAAGTATTACATCTCGTATGATAATTGTCATTTGCTTCATAGAAGCCTTTTTTGTATTTGATAGTTGTTATTAGGGGAGGAGTATTGTGATCACCTGTTAGGGCAATTCCACAATTGTGTTGCTCCATTCCTGTAGCATTAACTTTGTGACATCACACAAAATGGTGCAAGTAACCAGAAACTTCTAAAGACTTTCACATTTAATGGGAAGTATTACCTATGAAAGTGATGCAAATTTTTGTATTCTATAGTGTTCCCTATCAAGGTGAATCAAAATAATATATACATATATATTATGAATATAGATATATATATATATATATATATGGTCAAATATTGACCAATTTGTTCAACTATATTATCATGTTTTTAGAAATCCATGTTTTCTCTTGTAATTGTCACCCAATGGAATTGTATTTTACTATCTCAACTACAGTTTATACATTATGGGTGAAAGTTGTCTAGATAAATACTAATTTGTGTGTATTATAAACATTATCTGAATACATTTTTGAATATATAAAGCTATTTTGAAACTTGTTTGCATTGTCCAATCTGTAGATATTGGTACATTTAAACCGTGCATAAACAACCTGCTAATGTTGTGGTAGTTACTTTTTGAGGTATTAGTAGTGTACACTTATTAAATAACGCTCTCCTCTTTGCTGCATTGCCTATGGTCAGATCACTGTGGAAGTGCTCCCTGTAGATTCTGGGAAATTGTAGCTCTTTCATCAAGTTAAATACAAAAATATATAAGTATATATATTTATACTATCTTGCAGTAATGGAAGTGCCTTCTTGTTGCTATCTTGTATACTCTGAAGGATTTGGGGTTGCAAGAGCAGGGCCTCTAAAGAGGTGTTTTTTTTGTGTTCTTTCCTGTTTGAACCAGTTTCACGTGTCTCAATACTCACATATTTACTCCCCTTTCTGAGGCACAAATAAGGCATGTCTGCCTGAGGTGATGGGTGCAAAACATTATTTGATATTTTCACAGTCTAATGCCTTTTTCTCCAACCCATGCTTTAACGGATAAGGTTGACAAAATCTCTCTTGGGGCCCTGCTCTCTAAAGCTGCCTGACTTTACACGCCACGCTTATTGCTATAGCCACCACAGATGGACTGTATATCCATTGACATTGTGTACTGTACTTGTCTAATCCTTGCTGATCTTTGTATGTAAAGAGGCCAAAAATTGAAGCCAGTATTTGTAATAATAATGCTTGGAAGTGCATGATTATTTGTTTTATTATTAATGCTTCTTTTTTTCCATCTTTTCCCCCACAATGCTAGCCTTTTATACCCTATACCCTTTACCCTCCAAAAAATATCTCTGAAAATATTTTCCTGCAAAAATGGACAAAAAGGAAATCGATCCTGTTTTGTTACCACGCATATTGAAACAAAAATGCGTTTAAGCAGTGTGTTTCCGTTTCCTCTTTGCATCTCTGTATGCTGTTTCTAAGAGGTAAGACATTAATATCCTGCTTCCAATCCAAGATCCAACCCAAGCCTATGTCATTTCTTTTTGGCTCGTGAAAAACTATACATCCACTACTCCTCTCTCCATTTAAAAATTATTTACATGCATATTTTCACTTTTGAAATATGCACCATTTTACCTGTTTAAAAGTGAGTGTGAAAGCTTTGCATTATTATATCCTGCATACATTGTAGGTATTTATGCAGGGTCAGCTTTTTGATTGCCATAGAAAAAAAAGGGAGGTTTACATGTTTGCATCATATTTACAAATTCTTGAGTGATGAACAAATAGCTATGGAAATCCTGAGCAGGCAGTTGATCAGCTGTCATTTGAGAAAAAAAGACAGCTCATCAGAGTGTTAACTCCTCAAAGAGATAATTTTGCATTTTCATTTTTCATTAAATGGAAATGCTCAGCGGCTGTTGATGAAAATTTCAGTGTCAACTGAATGAAATATCTTCCAAAGTAATGAACTGTAAGCCATTTTTACACTCTTTAAGTAATCACCAGTGAAACAACATGATACACAAACTGTTGATTTGATCAATTATTTAAAGAATTAATGAATGGCTTTCTAATGCTGATAAGTGTACTTTCATGCATCAGTTGTTCATTACTATTTTACAGTAACTGTATTTTTCAAGAGTGCAATGCCATCCACTGAGAAGTAAATGGATTGATCAATAATTTTGCTTGCCATTTGCATGATTTTGAGTGATCATATTCTAGGATAGTTTCATTGAATTTTTTAGTTTCAATTATTGCATTCAGCATGGTACACTGTGATGCAGGTTTTCATTTGTCTGCAATTCTGTTTCTCTGTTTTTTCCATGCTTGACCTCAATTTGGCCGATGATAAACATTCTCCATGGCTCTCCTGGCATCGAAACTACTCCTATACTTTTTATCTTGCCTGCTGTAAAACCTATTTTCCTTCAAACCATGGCTGTTTTGATTGCCTGAACATAAATTTATCTTTATTCTTTTAAATGCATTTCTCCTGTTTTTTCACTCCATTAAAAATGGATCATTTTGCACCTAAATACTCTAAATACTTTCCTCTATTTAAATAAAATCCTATGTCCTAATGCTGATTACTAAATGTTCCTGCATCAAAACTTTTGTTCTTTTTTTGTGATTTTCTAATGAAATGTGATGTGTCTGTTATTTTGTTGCATCAAATAATGTGATTTTTTTAACCTCTGATCACAATTTATTCTTAATTTTTGTTTTCTCAATTATTTTTAACTCAATTGTTCACTCATGGGGGTGGGATACCAAAACATATTCACACAATGGCTGTTAACATGTGGTGGTGCAATTGTGTTTGCGTAAAATTATCAAATGGTGGTTGCCAAATTTTGGTATGGGCTCCATACATGATCCTGCCGGCATTGTGGACAAACTCCCATTCCCCAACCCATCTTGGATCCCCTCTCCATCTGCCAACCACCGCTGATGCTGCCACAACCGAACAACTACTGGCAAAACGACGGTACTGACGCTGCCGATTGCACGCCTGCTGCCATCCACCACGCCATTGCGTCCGTGCTTTGTTTGCTGCATGTGTGGTGGGTTTGGGGTCTCCAAAAAATACTTGGGGGGGATCAAAAAAAGCCCTGCTACCTGTGGCGCCAAGTAATGCTCATTATGTGGTCTATACTGATGAGCAAGGACAGGTAGATTGCTTATTCATTACACCTGTAAAGTTAACACCATTGATTAATAATATTTACTTTTGCACAGTAAGGGGATATTTTTTTGGGATTTTGGAATACAGCTACTATTTTTATTGCCAAAAATATTTTAGTGGCCTCTATTCTTCCTTATTGTACTAAGTTCCAATTAATTTGAGAGTGTAAATATCTCAATTTATGTTAATTGTTTTATTGTCTAATGGCTTGATCTGACCTCCCATTACTCTAATTATGGTTGAAGCTTATTGTGGAGATTGCTTATTCTTATTGTGCTTAAATTTGTAGAAAAATGTTGAAATGAAAATTCTTGTAATTAACATGAATAATTAACTAATATTCACATTTGTCCTATTTGCTTGTGTGCCTTAGGAAGTTTTCTGAAAGCGTGTGTATAATGCTCTCAACTTAAGTGGAACGTAGTATTGTCCCTGATATGTAATCAAAATAAGACAACTGACCTCAGTGCAAAATTAATTTTGATTACCATTAAGGTAAATACTTTTTTAAGTCATTCATGTAATATTAATATTAAAGACACTTTATCCCTCAGGTAGGTGCTGAAAGTTTTAAAAAATGTTGAATAATTCTTTTTTATTGAAATCTTGTAATTTTAAAAGCCAATTTTCAATATTTTATAATCATTAAAAATATTGATAATAGCCCTAAAAAATTGGTAACATTTTTTCTCTCTGTGGAACATTTTTATTTCATATGGTCAATTGTCTTGAATTGATTTTTACTAGGGTTAAATAACTTTTCTTGAAATGTTGTTTACTTAGGAATGTGTGAGCCATTAGTTTCGTATTACAAGATTCCAAAATCCTCCCTGTATGTAAATTCCCATTTTCCCCCAGTAGTTTGAAGAATTTGAATTTTGAAGCACATGGGATTGGTATTTGCATGGGGCTTGTAAGAATGGAATGATTAACAAGTTGAAATTGCTAATCTGCTTCTTTTAAAAGATGGATAAAAGTAATTCTAGCAAAGATATCCCACTGTTGCTTATGTTCACTTTCAATAATATAGCAATGAATTGTGCGATTTTTAAGCTACAAATGTTTCTTCCTGCTCCAATGACATCACAAACTTAATGTTGGAACTTAAAAAAAATACTTCAAACATTCTCAAAGTTTTCTTCCCAGACGTAGGACCTAGTAGTTTTTCTCACACTTGCTCCAGTGAAAGAGCTGTAAAACATCATGAATACTAAATGAAATGATATAATCTCATCAAAAATTAAATTGACAAGTAAAATGACACGTCTAAAAGATTTAATGCACAGTATTTCCATGTTATGATTGTTTGAAGTGTTCTGTTAGCCTCGTGATATATGCTTTTTCTCAGTTGTAGTTAAAGGTGATCAGTTTTGTGAAATTATTAGTGATATGCATGGTGTTTTGGCTCTGTGAAATTATTTATGAGGTGCATGCTAATTTAGCACAGTAGATTATTCTATCAATCAACAAAGAAAAATATTTCTTGCTTCTTCGCCAGTATATACAAGCACAGTTGTATACAACACATAATAAACTCTGACACAAAACACATTTATACAAATTAAAGTGTTAAACCTTATACTTTTTGGATGCCGTTTGGCTTCAAAAGAGGGCCTATTTAAGAAGTAGCCCTGTGAGGATGACATCAACACAAGGTATCAAAGATTTGTAATGTCTTAAAATTGGCTGTAAGCTCACAAGTTGTCAACTAATTTGATCCCAACTACTTTTTCAGTTACTGGACACCCTCCGGGTGTGCCAAGATTTTAATCGCCACAACTGCAAACGCCCTGCCTGCAAGTTTGTTCACCTTCAAGAGAGTGAGTATATACATGCATTTCATGTTATTTATCTTATGTTGTTACTTTTCATCATAACTAATTTTATAGATATTGTTTTCATTCTTGTGCAGTTTCCTTATCATTTCATTCAATCCAATGGTTTTAATCACTCTTTACATTCCTATTTGGCCTACTAATGGCCAAATATTTAGAACACAACAATTTCCTGACCATGGGGCTTCCATGGTTGACAAATGGTTTAATATAGAGGCAGTCTGTGATTTTGTTTCATGTTTTACATAAATATGCTACTAATTTGCATAATTTATTTTTACACTGATGATTTACTTGTACGTTAAAGTAAAATGTTCCCTTTCTTCAATAGTAATTTCTCATGCAATGGCCAATTTGTGTTGAAAAAGATAAAGGAAGTGATCCCCCACAACTTTGTGCAAAATGCTCTCTTCCTGAAATGCATTGTAAAATGATTTTTAAAATAAGGTAACCTTCTTAGCACAGTGAATATTTTCCCCAGAGGAATTGAGCAGTGACATCTTAAAATGTAAATGGAAAATTGCCATGCATACAGACGTTCAAACACACTCAAGTTGATTTTTAATCATTTGCGTGCATAAACATCCAGGAGTCCAAGTTTTGTTTTTCAATTGTATTTCAATATCTGGTTCACTATCTAGCTAGGGAAACATGATCAAAACATGGCTGAATGTAATGTTGCTTTAAAGCTGTCCTAAAGATCTCCTCAAATATTAAGAATATGTCATAGTAGTTTGAACTGAACAATTAAAAATCAGTTTTCTAGTGAACCAGTGAAAACATTTGACAATATCATGGTTTGTGTGGATAAATCTTGAGTCCAAAATGATTGTTAAACCATTTAAAATCTCCCAAGAAGATCTATTCAGATATATGAAGAACATTTGGAAGTTATGAGAACCGAAGATTTAAAAAAATTGTTTTCTTGTGAATTGGTGAACATTTCTGGAAATTCAACTGAAAATGTTTGCTTATTAAATATGAAAAACACTCATGTTTGTTCTTTAAAGTTAAAAATAAGATAAAAGAATGTCCATTTATTATATAAGTCATAGAACTGTGTGGAGCATGTGTAATTTACAAAATTAATACACTGTTTTAGTCAATCATGACACACTCCATTTCATATTGTTTACATATTTATGGGGTAGTTTGTTATGGTAATTACCTCATTCATTTCAAGCATCAAATAAAATATTAAAGTTTTAATACTTGAAGGGCAGTTGTGTGATTGGAAAAATTACGAGCCATTTCCCTTCCAATGTATGGTTTGAAACTCGACCAGATAATTTCAGCTTTCTGATATACAATTTGTAGTCCTATGCTCTAACTTGCCAGCTCAATAATAACTGAGCCTATTCCATTTTTTCTTGCTTAATCATTTATTGTCTCAATACAAATCAAGGTATTGAATATGGGTTTACTTCAGCTACAAAGTCTATATAATGCCTTATGGTGAATTTATACTCCATTGGTAAAGTTCGTGTGATATCTACATTCATGATATTATGAAGTAATACATATATATGTATAATGGAATAGTAATGTGCTTCATTAAATAATCAGTCCTCTTTCTATATAACTGTCTTTCAGACATAACTTAAAAACTCAATCATATAGTTCCATGTTTATTAATACAATTTCAAACGTTTACTTCCTTTGGAATTCTTCCTTCGCATTTGGAGCATACTTCTGTGTATGTGTTTTACTAATTCATTTCAAAATTGATAATGATGACTGTGGAAGAAACTATGGTCCACCAAAGCAACATATAATTGTTGGCAAGGCATGGTTTTTAGGCAACAAATATGACCAATATTCGATTTTAATTATTTGGTATTATTTGACTTGATTGATGTATTTTCTATTTCTGTTACTATGCATAAAATCTCCCTCATGGCTAGAACCTCTTGTGAATAGGAAGTGCGTAATCAATTTTTAGTTGCATACAATTTGACATAAATTCATAACATTTATTACTGGATCAGTGATAACTATTAATAAAATATGCAGTTTCTATGATGTGTAACTATGTAAAGCAAATTTTAAAAAAAGTTGTTAGCTATATTCTTGATGTGACTAGCACAAAAGAATCTACTTGAACTTAATATACATGCTTCAATTCTTACCCCAAATATACCATTTTGCTCTTTCCAATTCCTAAAATCACCAACTAAAGAAGTAAAGAAATATTTATTGACTATATATTTACAATTATTCTTATATTTGGGAGTAAATGAGAGAATACATTGTGATTTAACCCTAAAGAAGAATTTGCTATTTTGTAATAACATGTTGATCTCGAGGTTTTGAAAGATCATTTCTTGGTCAAAAACATGTTTATTACACACAAAAGACATAACATTTTGGATTTTGTGAACATAGCTGTTGCCATTGTAAGTTCTTATCATAAGTAATTGAAGCCAATAGCTTGAATAATAATAATAATATTTATTGGTCCCAGGACTTTACAAGGTAAAATACAGGAAAAGTCAGAACAAAAATCAGCAGCTTCAGTGCTCTGAAGACTCCTCCAGAA
>LYUA01000005.1:1601963-1622589 GCA_002093875.1 Calopteryx splendens
CAGCTTCAGTGCTCTGAAGACTCCTCCAGAAACTCTTCCACACTATAATAGCCATATAGTAGCCATAGTATAATAGCCATAGTTGGTTCTTGCATTTATAAATTCTAAAAATTTTCTAAAGTTATTTCTTTCATTTCAAGAATAACATCTGTCTAATGCAATTTACTACGTACCATATACAACTCCATGGGTAAATTGAAATGATAAATATAATAGAACATTTTTTTAATAGTTTCAAATGATCCTCAGTAATCTAATAAAAACTATATATTTGAAAAAACATGTAAAAAGATAAACAGTTGGGCTGAGAGGACATAATTCTAAACAATATTGGGTCAATGAAGGAGTGAGCAACGCTACAAAGGACTTGTAATGAAATATACAATCCATTGACTCTGTGAGATCAATTTTGCAACTCTTTGCAATTCCAGCTCCCTCTGAGAATCTTTTTTCTGTCCCAACATTATGAGATATTCTGGTTAGAACATTCATAATAGATTTACATATCATTATTTTGAGCTATTATTTACTTGTTTACAAAAACATATAATGATGCTTTTAATTGTACTACCAACTTCTTCCTTCCATCAATAGGAAGTTTGTAGTGCAGTTTTACCCATAGTGTGTGTCTACATATATTTTTTTAATGCTTTCTGAGCCAATCAGTCATACAGATACTGTGTAGAGGTGTCATAAAAGTTTTGCTAGATTTGGCACATATTCTTTGCTTACAGTCAGTCGCTGCTCTCATGAAATGTACTGAGCAAGAAAATCAGTATTTTTTATTGTATGATTTAAAAAAATTTCAAACATTCATATGTAGGCATCCTAAATAGGTATGAACTGTATTTTCACAGTTTTAGAACTTACAGTAGAAGTCTAGGGTATGGTACATAATCAGAATCTCCATTATCTCGGGTATTACAAGTATGAAATACCTGAGATACAGTTCATTGCCCTTTGATTTACATGCAAAGTAAATTGGTAATTGCATGGCCTTAGACCTACAAATTGTACCCCTAGTGGTTGTTCAGTATTATGAGTCATATAAAATTTGCATAAAAATTAAAACAAAAAATTCCATCCATATTTTATGACCAAGCATACATACAATGAGCCACCCAAAATTTCCAAAAATTTGAATATTCTGCCCAAACCAATAGCGTTAAAAATTTCTCCTGCTGTTTGCCATTTGGTGTATATTTCAGCTGAAAGTCTGGCAAGCAGCATATATTATTCGTGAGTGCACATGTTTTGTTAGTTTTTGTTTCACCTTGCTCTTCTCTGCCTGTGGATTCGGCAAAATTGCTGATGTGAAGTAGTTGGGTTTATCTGCATCAAGTTTGGTTTCAAGCTCAAGAAAACTGCTGCTTAAACCCCACCAAATGCTTAAGGAGGCTTTCGGTGAGCGAGCTCCAAGCCAAGCAAGAATATTTGAGTGGTTTAATCATTTTAAAGATGGCTGGGAGTCTTTAGAGGATGAGAAACACTAGGGTCAACCGTCATCATGGACAACTCCGGAAATGATCGCATGAGTGCACAAATTTATCTTGAGGACCAAAGGCAGACAATCCGTGACATTTTCAATAGGGTTGGGCTGTCTTATGGGACGTGTACTCAACATGAGACAAACTGCAGAAAAGTTTGTCCCGAGACCATCAGGTTGACGTGTGTTCTGAGCTGCAAGTAATAGTTCGAGATGACCCATATAACTGCCAATGAATCATGGGTGTACAGTTATGAGCCTGACACAAGGCAGCAATCTTCAAAGTTGAAGGCATTTCAGAATTTACTGACCGAGAAGAATATGGTGTAGTGAAAAAAACAAAACCTAAGAAACACAGGTAGACATGAAGATGTCGCTTGACAAGTTGATGGCTGAAATACACAACAAGTGGCATCTAGTGGCAGAAGTTCATGCTGCTACTGGTTTGGGTTCATTATTCAAATTCTTGGAAAGTTTGGGTAGCACCTTATATTTTCCACTGTCTCACAACCCATTTGTAATTTCCGGGCATGCATGGCGGATCTGTTTTCCAATGGACTAATAGATAACTGGAGGATTATTACAATGTAAAGAAAAATTTTTCTCTCATCTACCTTAGGGTTTCACCTGTCATCATGGACATGCCCTTCCACATAAAACATAGCTTCAGAACAAGTTCAAATCAATGTTTTATTTTGATGCTTGTGTCTGTAATCTTTGGTGTGCAGATTGATTTCAAGAAGTGCCTAGGTTTGGCACTAGGTGGCAGTATTTTTGAATAATCAAGAAATAGATGATATCTAAAATAATGAAATGTAACAAGAATATGTTTCTACTTTGCTTGCTCTCATGTATCATAGTCGTAATATTTACTGGTCCCAGGACTTTATCCTCAGCTCCTTTCAATGTGTGACGTATAGCCTTCAGCTAATGACTCAATGTTGTGGTGCCTACATAGTGTACTACAAAAAAGTGCAATAACCTAGATCAGCCACAAAAAATTATTAATACACATTGTATTTTATTACTATATGATAATGCATGCTGTAATGATTATGCAAAATCATAAAAATGTATGATACATCATTATTAATAGTTTCCTAGTTGATATTCTTATAACTATCCATATAAAATACCCACAGCAATGGCTGTATTACTTTGAAAGTACGGAAACCTGAAAGAAGGGATTAGCTAATAAGTTTTTGTTGAAAAGTTACCATCAGTAATAACAAGAACTTGATATAGCATGTGATTTTTATAGGGACTGTAAGCACTTGTTATATCAAGCTTCCATTTGTATTTATTTATAATATTTCCAATCTAAACCTCAGCATGCTATAAATATGTTTTCTCTTTTTTTTCATCAAGTGAAAAATCTCATTCATTGGTTTAAAAAATGAAAAAATTCTGTATAGGTATACAGGCATTGAAATTCTGGAATCAGCATAATTTCACTTAATTTTCATCAAAAAAATTCATAATTATATGCCAAAACATCCAATGGTCATTTGCATTGGTGGCAAGGGCTAACACTATTTTCATGTGCATACTTCATATGCCACAAATGAGGCAACTAGAATGGCAGTTGACAGCTCGACATGGGCATCACTGCAGTTTGATTATGACTGCTGCTCTGGCCAAACTGTGATTAATGTGTACATTTCACATTGAAAATCCAATTTTGATACTTTTGCTGTAGGTGTTTTTTTCATATTTTCATTGCACTCAATCAATGTTTGATATTTAAATTTGAGTCGTCCATTCTATTGATTTGCTAACTTATCATTATTATAAAAACTACCCTAATAACTTAGAATACTACCATTAGCCTTTCCATCTGTCAACTTAAGCATTACCTTCATTTGGCCCTTACACTTCAGTTCATCCAATTATTGTGTAGGTGAACCAAAACACCTTAATTTTACTCTGTACAAATCCTTTTCAACCCATAATTTTATTATTATTTTATATAAATTTTGTCCATTCTCTCTCTAAGGCCAATGATTTGTCCATCAAGATTTCTGCCCAGAGTAGAACTTTTTTCAATTCCTAAATTACACAGAGGGAGGTTAGTGATTGGGAAAACATCTGCCTAAAAACAGCTGGGGGTCTTGTGTGTCTATTTTCACCCTTCCAATGCTTTTTTACATACAGTTTTAATTGTAAGCACGTACTTAGTAGTAAGCATGATATTCATATGCTTCCATTTTTCATGGATATATTACATCTGCAACTATTGCTCATGTACTGGTGGAAATATAACTGAAAAATGAGAATATCCCTTGAGGATTTCATTGCAATACGTTAAAATTATATATTAATTTATATGAATTGGTTAACACTTATGATTATTCCGTACTTGATGATAATTGAAAATGAGGACATTTGGAATATGTGTTGTTAATTATACAAAGATTCTAATTCAATAATTTTCTTAAAATTTTCTACTTGTTGTTGTTTCCATATATTATAATAAATAGTGAGTTGATATAACTTTATGCATGCTAAAATAATTATACCTAAGACAAATTATTCTACATTTATTCTGTGAGCTAGATGATAATGCTTGTATATTATGGCAAGCCCTGTGAGAGGGGGCATGATTCCTGGTCAATCAGCTATCCAATAGGTCATGTAGCCATAAGTGAAACATTGAGCCAGAATTAAAGTTGATAGCTGAATGGCTGGGGGCCATGCTCTTCCAAAATTTTTCACGAGGTTATGAATGTGGAACCAAACCTATCAAATCAAAGAAACTACTGTTCCACCATTAATGAGCCAATTTCCTCCCTTTTCAGGCCATGTAGAAGTAGTGGACGATCGTGTGACTGTCTGTCGAGATGCTGCCAAGGGGAAGTGCACCCGCTCTCTATGCAAATACTACCACATCCCTATTCCCTTGCCTCCTGCCAACGAGATGGCCGCTGCAGTGGCCGCTGCTTCGGCTGCAGGTTCTTCATCTGGGGATGGTTCTCGAGAGAGTGGGGGGGTTGGGAGGGGGCAGTCACTGCCCACCCCCGACCCCTCATGGGCACTCCTGCACCATGCCCTTGGCAATTCGGCCATCACCCCAACAGCATCTTCGACGGGAATCATGACTCGTGGGCATATCTGAGCGGAAAGTTCTCAAAAAAAAATATATATACACCCCTCCCTTCTTTTCCCCACTCCCAAATTTAATGACCCTTGTCATATTTAGTCACTGTGATCAGGGGAAGTAAGGGGAGGAAATGGAAGAGGTGAAGGAGGGTGTGGAGATAGGATTTTTTTTTCTCAAACACATTTGAATGGCAGATAGGGACAGAGCACACCTGTCAAATCGCCTCTTACTCCCTTGGGCACTATGTTCCCCCTGTATCATTTGTTAGATTATTAGGTCCATCTCTTACGCTCTCTCTCTCTCTCACACTCTCTTGATCAATGCTACTTCTTCCTTCCAAAAAGTTTAAAGTCCATTCCTTTTCTCCCATTTTTATTCTGTCCTTCCCTTCCCTCCCTCAAGGAATAAAAAAAAAGAACGTGCAATGAAAATGCTCGAGTTAAAGATTCCCCCGATCCCATGACGGACATGCACTATTTGTTCGTCCCCTTGTCCATGGTTTATTGGCGTGGTGAAGTGATATAAGAGGAGGATGTAAATGTATAGAGGTGGGCGTTGAGGTGAGGAGTTTGTGGGCGTTTTTACGGTGGCTGTGGAAAATAGGGTGGGAGGTTTGGAGTGGATGTCGTAAGGTTTACTTGGAATCGGGATGTGTGTTCGGAGGAACTGTTTCTGACCTCAGATCTCGTCATTCTATTAATCTATTAAATAATTTTTGTTTGTGTGTGTGTGTGAATATGGGGATTGGAGGGAAAGTCTTTTATTTTTTAATTTAACCACTCATGTATATATATACACAGTTATGTATATATACATACATGCATACATACATATGAACAAAGTATCACTCTCTCTATTTAAGAATTTTATTATTATGTTGTTTGTGACAAAATAAAAGTGTTTTAAGATTTATATAATGTCATGTAATGGCACGAAATATATTTGAGCTATGGTGTTGAAATTAAACAAAAAGTAACATCATAATATTTGAAAAAGTTAAAAGTATAAATATATATAAAATAGAATAATGGGCAATGTAGTTAGAAGTATTTAAGGGATCACATTGTACTCAGAAGAAAAAAATTATTGTGTCGGGAGGCGAAAAGGCTGTGGAATGAAGATTTCAGTGAGTTGCAAAGATAAGGTAAAAATGGGATTGGTTTCTCTGCCCTCTGCAAAAGTGTTTGTGGCAGTCTTTTATACTATTAGTCCAAGTTTTCGTTTTGTATTATTGAAAGAAAAGAAATCTCTATTGCCCTTACTTATGAAGGCAGGGGTACTCTTGAGGTACTGTTTTGTATTGTACCATACTAGTAAGTAACAATATATATTATATATGATCATATATATGTCCCTAGGTCTCGACTGTACATAGATGATCAATTATACAAGAAGGACTGTATGTTAAATTGTAAAGAAGCCCTTGAAAGATGAATAGTGTCTGGGCTGTGATGGTCGTAAATGGGAGGCATTGTAGTCACAGTGATCTGAGTTTGGAGAGCACTAAGACAGTGAAGAGGTGAACATAACAACCTTCCTCTTGCACTACATGCTGGTTAATTTTAGGTGTGATGTAAAGGCTTGGAGGCATAAGATCAAAAGCCGAATGAAGATATGGAGTCATGTTTGACACCAACAATGTTACTGACTGAGTTTTCTTGGGCTCAACATGACTCATTCTGGAAACTTTTGCTTCTCTGAAACATTAGTTATACGTTGCCATGTGCAAAGCCAAAAAATTAGGGTTACTGTAAATTCTTCAAAAGAAACATGGAACCATTACTATTAGTTACCAGTGAAGGTGATTGATGTGACATGATCTGGTTATGTTTTTGAGGAGAGTCATGCCAATTTGTCCCAAACGTCAATTGGTTTATGAAATGTGATGTTTAGTGTAACGTTGTTTGTGAAAAAGCCCAAAGGAGCAACAGTTTATAAGCATTCAATGCAATTATTCCAAATGTTTTTTTTAATGACTCGACTCATGAATAATTGCAAATAACTATTCCCAATGCCAGATCATGATCACTTTATGGTTAGAGAATATGAATTAATGTTTGTTTTGTTTTTGCATTTTTCTTTTAAGAAATCATGATTGGTTCTAGTCAGACGGGTAATGATAAACTCAGTCTCTAACTGGTGTTCTGTCTTGGAGGCTGTGACAAATTGTGTTAGGATGTTTCTCCTTTACAAAAACTAGTGCAAAATGGACTGAAGAGCCTCGCAAGAATGAAAGTAATATCTGGGAGAAGAGAAGCCGAAGAATTTGAGATATTATGAGATGATATTCAAAAGGAATAAAGAACACTGTCTTAGGGTCTTCTTTGCACTAAAAATTGTACTCCGTGATATCTCTCAGACGAAAGAAGTGCCACATTTTTTTAAAACTGAAGTAAATGTTCCTGAACAGCATTTAAGAATCAAAGGTAGGTCAGGGGCAGCACTCTTATTTCTCCCCTCTCATTCACTTGGCTACGTGGAGGACATTGTTTTGGTTGGCTAATGTAAGTTGCTGCAAACTTGTTTGAGAACTTCTATTGATTTGGTTGTTTTGGTATTTAAGGGATAGATATGTATAAAAAATAAATCATCTATTACTGTATAATTGTGATAACGGTAGAGAAA
Source organism: Calopteryx splendens (assembly GCA_002093875.1). NCBI lineage: Eukaryota > Metazoa > Arthropoda > Insecta > Odonata > Calopterygidae > Calopteryx > Calopteryx splendens. The sequence continues at coordinate 1,609,175 of LYUA01000005.1, forward strand.
ATAAGGAGGGTTTTTAACTGTTTTTAGGCTGTAACCCTAGAGTTTTTATTTCTAAGTTGTTCTAAAGAATGCATTGTTTATGTAGTTTTAATCTTTTTATATAGGCCATTTGATTTTTGGGAGTGCAGATTTGTACCTTGTTGACTATTTAATCAATTAGTGAGCAAGGAGTTAGTTCTAAAAAGTTTTTGCAGCAGTTAAATCAGCAGCATAATCAGTGTCTTCAGAAGAAAAAAGACGTGTACGTAGTTATAAATAAGTATGGTGAATTCTTAAAAACTGGAAACAAATAGCATTAGGATCATGAGCAATCATTGAAGGGAATGGCAGTTGCATTGAGGAGCTGGAAATGGAATTGGAAAGAAAGTAAATAATGTTTGACCACCTTGTTTACCAAGTGAATAATGTTTGATGTCCATTTTTTCCCTTTTAATAGCAAGGTTTAGAACAGGGATGAGCTTTGGAAAGGTGTGCGAACCCCATGCATTGTGTTTTCAAAATCATGGTCAGAATGGGCACGATGAGCAGGGTTTAGTTTGTGTTGCAAAAGTGAAGGGATTGATCACAAATGAGAAGAAGTGCTTCTATAATTGTTTTGCGTGTGTTTTTAGGAGCTTTTTGCTGGCGCTGTTTCGAGTATGCAAGTGGTGGCTACTCTCCCATCTGACCTCTTAGTCTTATCATTGGCTTTGTCCTTATTGGAGGGCAGCTTGGCCAATAGGGAGCCAATGGCCACATGGGCAACCCAACCCAATGGCTCTGATGGAAAATATTATCCTGAAGAGTCAGCGCTTTGTTGCTTCCTTGGGAATGGCTTGCTTTCACCCCAAATCGAGTGAACCAAAATGACTCTTATATTGAAATATACCCACAATTGCGACAAACAAAAGTAAACTGCTTGATGTACTCTTATAGTGTGGCATCATGATTTTTGCATGCAGCTTGTTCATTCTCCGTACCTTCTTGCATAGAAACCTAAATACACTGCTATATTCGCTCTTATGGATCTCTTTGGGGGCTCAGAGCGAACCTGTGAATATTTCAAGTGCTGCAATGGAGTGTGCATAGCTGTGTCCTCGTACATAGGATTATACTCAGTTTGACTGGGCAGAGGTTGGGTGAAGTGAGAGAAGAGAGGGAGAGGGTACAGATGTCACTTGTTATCCATTTTCTGTCGAGATGCATCATAACCTTTGCTTTAACCTACTTGCTCTTCATTAGTCATTGATTTGGATGACCTCTTCGCCTACAGAAGACTTGGTGGCATCTATGGTGCTCTTAGAGAAAGTGTTTTGATGTGGGAATCTTTCTGTGCTAGCAGTGGCTATTAAGTATGGATAGTGCAAAAAACAATTGGGAAATCCTTCAGCTCTGCCCCGTGAGGTCTCAAGTGCTCTTTGCAGCTTCATACTTTTACATTGCCATGATTCACCCAAATCCCGTACAAGTGGCTTTGCATAAAATTTGGATACAAAGCACTTCCATTCTTACACCTTTTTCTGCTAACAGAAATAAAACCCACTCATTTTATTTCATTAAAACTTAGTCTGCAAGGAAAGATTTACTTTCCTCTAATAGGAAAATGTTCACTAAGAGGCTTATGTGTATTCTTTATGAATAGTAATTGTTAAACTTATGTATTAAACATTCATGTGTGTGTGTCGAATGAAGTAAGAATATTAGTGTGATACATATACAAGTTGTTGATATTTCAATCTAATAATGAAAATCACACACATACTCAAGTATGAGATACATTTAAAAAGAATGGACATGCTTTGTTCCAGAATGACACCCTGCATTTTATATTGCATGTATATTTAGAGATGATTATTAATATGATTATTACTAATATTATGATTAAAAGCATATAAGTAGTTGCCAGCTTTTTCATTGTGCATGAGGAGTGTCCAAAGTTTAAATAAATTTTTAAAATGAGATTGAATGTTAATGAAAGTTTTCTCTGTATTCAAAATGGAAATTTAATATAGTCAGTTGGCTGCATTTTATTCATGATCATTGTTGATGATTTTAGTCAATTTTGAAAACCAAACTTTGGACTCCCTTGCTTGTTTTCAACCCTGCTGTAACTTGTATTGAATTGTTTTTGTTGGCTGTGAGAAGGCACTAATTGATGCATTGAAAAGTACAGGTCTAGGATAAAAGGAAGTTTTACTGAGGGTCCCTGACTTGCTTGATGGCAAGTAGGCAGAGACTACCAATGAAAGAACTAATTGGTTAGGTATGTGCAGGAATGAAATATTTTCCTCAGCCTCCCTTAATCACTTCAGCCGTTCCTGGAAAGGCTGGGGACCATTGTTGCTAGGTTGAATTTCTGATTCACTTACCAGAGGAAAGACATATTTTCTTTGATTCTAAAAACCTCCTGGACATAAAATTGTGGAAATCTCTAGTAAATGAACATTCTGGGGGATGATGTTAAATATGCTGGTTTAAGAGTTAATCTCTGTCCCTTCTCACTTCTTACCTGTCAGTATATAATATGTCCAAGCCACAGGAATATCTCAAAATAATTGTTACTCTTATAAAACTTGAGGTATTATATAAGGACAAACGAAAGCATGTTTGTATTTTTTTTATATTTTTTATTTGAATGCAATGAAATTGACTAATATTGTAAGTGTCCATGACTTGTGTTTACAGTGGTGTTTTTGAAATGGTGGGATCTTTTCATTGGAAAGCAGTTTTAAAGAGTGTAGATTTTTATATGTATTTTAAATTATAGCCACTCCAGTTTTTAAGTTCCTACGAGAGGTTATATTTAAGTGTGAGTGGTGTGATCTGTGTGACAGTGAGCGTGGTTGAGTGAATGTATGCATGTGAGCGTCTAGTGAGGAAGGTGTTTGATAAAACAAGTGATTACTCACAATGTCCTTTGATTTTATGGTCTTTCTCAATAGCACTGATGGGCCATGTGTGGTCACATGAGCATTTTTTTGGAAAGAGGGCAACAATTTTACTATTGCATGGTCTACATAATTCTTGACACATCCAGCACCATGTATCAAATAATGAAATATCCTGCCTATGCCTTTTGCCATCCTAGCTTTCTTTAAATAATTGGTACAAATTTACCATTTCTCTTAAAAAAACATATTCAAATTCCTTCCTCTTGACAGTAATCAAGTTTCTGGTTTTGAAATTCATTCAGTTTTTGTCTTTATCTGTAAAGTGTTGAAAAGTTTTTTTTTGGTCTTTCTGTTCACATTATCTCCAATTACAGCAGGTACTTGTAATTACAATTTATTTGCTCACAACTGAATCCTCCCCCACCTCCCCCTCACTTTTTCATAAGCTGTTCTTTTGCAAATTTCTTTTGCCTGCATATATTTTCTTCAAGTAACCATTCTATCTCCTTTTTGGGTCTGCTCATTTGGACGTACCTTGAGGAAGTTGGTTACTACCCTGCAGGTTAGGCAATGGAGTGTTTGGAAAGGAACCAGCAGATGAATGAGTAGAGGAGGAGCACTTCAGAAGAAGTTAGCGCTAGTGTGCTTTTTATCTTGTAAAGTATATTTTTTTTACGACCTGATTATTTAACGTTTGTTCCTGATACCTGCTCCTACAGTTTTCTATGCTCACAGCTGCATTGAAAAAGGAAGGCTCATGAAGGGCATTTTTGTTATTGTTTTGTTTCATAACTTTCTCCTTTTTAGTTTATTTTATGACTTTACTTACCGTGTTCTCTTGGCCGACTGCCTTCCGCCCATACACTGGTCTCCAATTTAAAACAGACATAAAACTTTCTTTCCACAGGAGATAATGGCTCACTGTGATGTAATTTAAAAGAGCTGAATACTATTTTTGCTCCCAAAAACCCTCCATACAATTAATGATTGTGGGAAGGTATTTGTTTATAAGAATATCAGTGCAGAATTGGTGGCCATAAAATTTGTAATAATAATAATAATGATAGTAATTGTTCACTTTTATTTGGGCACCCTTCAGGGGTGTGAAAATGCAAATCATCTTTAAGTTATATCCCTTGATCTGCTCCTCTCAGCAACTTCGTGAGGGAAGTGTTGTCATCTAGTTGTGTATATTTTTGGAAGAACTGATAATTAGAAGGAAAGTTGAGCCAAATTTTGTTTGAATCTTGTATGGAAAAAGTTGGTTTTATAGGATATGGCTCAGTATTTTTTCATTTTTATTGATAATTTTGTGATATTTTTAGTAAAGATTGTTATTTAAGTCTCACAATATAACCATTACTCGTACCTTGTTATGTTTATATATTGTTAGCAAAGTTACTTTGATGCCCAGTCTGAATATTCCTCTGTATGAGGAATGATCAGATGCCCTTTTAAGTGTGTGAAATTTTTTTTCACTGGTGTCAAAAGTGTTTTTAATATTTCATTTGATATTTACTCTAGAATGTTAATTGGGGATAGAGATGAAAGAATGTAATGCGATGACAGCAGTCTTTTTGTTACATTTAAACCACATTGTTTTTTTGTCAACCACTTGCAGAAATGATATGTTGTCAATGGTAACTTTATGTTGGTCTGATTCCTAAACTGTCATGATTTTCCCAAGTGGTAGTTATGTAAAAAATGTAATGTCTTTCAAGATATTTTGCACACTAAGAGTACAGGTGAAAATTAAATAATAATAAAAAGTGCTCAAAGTATTGGTTTATTTTAAGGAATGCTTTGTGGAGTGTTGAGCAAGAAAAATGGTTGAAGAACTTAAATTTTTTATAACATTTTAAGAGTGGTCTGCTAATAAGCAAATGGTTTCCAATACAAGAAAGCTATCCTGTTTGAAAAGGAAGGCTGAAAATAATTTTATTTTTTATTGATGAATGATGCCATTTATCAGTTTGGGGTGCTAATGGAGGAAGGATTCATTTTAGACAGTGCCTCATTCATATTTATAGGTAAATGCATACTTCTCATTTGAACTTGATGAAAAACTGTATGGCTTATGTTAAGAGACTGCAAATGAAATATCTTGAAAGAGTCAGTAGAGAAAATGATTTAAATTTTGAGAAGACATTTTCCAAATAAACATTTTGAAATGGTCTCTTTTAAGTGAAACTGTGGATGCAAGTTCAAAAATATCACATTCCATTGCAAAAGTTTAGCCGATCCTACACTTGCATCTGGGATTGTGGTAATTTCTTTTAGCCTTCATTTTGGTGAAATGTCTTCCCAAAAGTATATTTCCATTATGACACCAATCACTCTCACATCAGACCAGTCCACTTATTGAATTTATGTCTTTTGACTGTCAGACATTGCTCCTAAAATGCATGATGGGATCTTAATCACTTTTGAATGCTTGCACACCAAAGGGTCATGTTGAAAGTGACACGAAAGGGGTCAATACAAGGGAAAACCCCATTTCTGAGTAGTAAATAAATCATTCTGTGAAATGACGTTACTGTTTTTTTTAAGTGAGCCTCAAAAATGTTCCAAGTAAAATTGGATGTTATAATCAAACAGATATTTGGATAGAACATAAAAAGATATAATTGTATTAGCTGAATAAATAACATCTTGCAAACAGTGCCGTAGAAATGGTATTATATAAGGTAGTAAAATCAAATTTTAATGGATTTATTAGTAAAAAAAAGTGATTTTCTGAATTCTGATTTTCTTATAAATTTCAAATGCAGGAATTGTTTTAAACTGATGACAGCTATTGTATTCTCAATCATTCAGGGGATCAAGTAAGACTAAAAATTCATTGTTTTGATTGTTGGAGAAACTTCTGTTAACCTGACCTCTTTATATGTCTGAATAAAACCCTTTTAAGGGTTAGTTATTATTCTGTGTATCACAATTAAATTATTTTTAAAAGGCAAAGGATGTGAAGTGACATTTCAAATGCTCATAACAAAACTAGGCTATGAGATTCAATTTTTATTGTAAACTTTTTTCAAGTGTCTGATATGTTTTGCTTATCAAGGCAAAATTGATTAAAATAGCAGAAAACATTTTTCAGTGTTATTTCGATAATAAATAACTTGTTTAAATGCCATTATGTAAAGTGATGGCCATAATCATAAAAGTTTACTGAACAATGCATTTATGTTGTGCTTACATTACTAAATACATGTAATGTTAAGCAAGTTGTATACACAATATTATATTGCACTTTATACTTCTTTTATCAAAATTTTATCTCGTAACACTTTTTAAAGTCAATAAAGGGTGAAAATGTTGTAAATAAGAAAATTGGAACACCTGTTTTCAAAGAAAAGTACTTTACACTGCTATCTGACATCTGAGGTAGAAGAAATTTTTTCACCATTTGACTTTTCCTTTTCATGCTCACTCATAATGTCTTCCTTCACCTTCGTGTAACTAATCTCACTAGATCCTGTTTCGTCTACGTAAGTCTTCATGGCTTTGATGAAACTCTCAAGGGTCTCTGTTTGTTCAGACCTTTCCAAGTGTTTTTTGCGGAAGTAGAGAACAGCATCAATGTGGCTCCTCTGCTTCTTGGCCAGTTGCAAAGCCCTTAAAAACAAAATAAGAGTGAACATTTTAAAATGAAACTAAGATATAAAAGCTGGATTTTAACTCCTCATGCAGTGTATAATGAGAATCCCTTACCTTTCCCAATGAAAGAACTGGATGTTGAGCATGATTGCTCGGAAACCTATCCCTGATCGAATTAGCATCCCTTCTACTTCATCTGTTGAGTGCCCAGCTAGTAGAGCCATCTCAGCCATGCGAATGGCAGGATTTGCAATTCCCTGAAAACCAAAATAACATTAGAATGCATTACATCAAGCAATAGTAAAATTCGCTCCTATTTTACAATTTTCTGGTTCTACAACAGCAGTGCATGCTTGATAAATTTAACCCTTGTGGAGTATTTTACTGGTAAATAACCCTTAAAACAACTGGCTACCCTGATCAAAAACCCAATTAATCCTTACCTGAATATACTGTATGTGATTCACACGATCAGCTTCTTCAAGTGATGCATACGCCTCCTGAGCTGGGCCCAGCTGTCCAGCACGAAGGGCAGCACCAGCCAGACATGCCCACATCAGTTCATGCAATGAACTGGCCACTACAGTATCACCAACAGAACGGCATATTCTTAAGGACTGCTGCCAACTAATCAGAGCCAAACAGACATTACTCCAATATAATATAAATTAAAAAAAATCAAAAGTACACTCAATAGATTACTCGATGGTCCATTGAAATACCCAGTGGAATAATTAAATCACACAGGTCAAAACTGGGTGTTGCAGTTAAATAAGCTGGAAAAATTCATGATGAGCGCTCAATTTTATACTCATTTGGGGAAATAAAAATACAATAAGAACAAATTATGGCCACTGAGAATAATGAAAAAATAAGTGAGTTGAATTATCACCTCTGATTACACAATTTAGGCAAAAAAGAATAATATATCTGAGCTAACTCACTGAGAGTACCTATCTCATTGATTATATTAAAATTCACCTGGTGAAATGGGGATGCACAATAAAATGTATAGAATTATCCAGAAATTAAAGCGTTAAATGTGGGACAAGGGACCATGCCTTGACATACATTACCTGAAGCTTACATTAAAATACAAACACAACAAAAGATTGTTAAAGGCAAAACTTTTTCAAATGAACTATAAAATCAATAAAAATTTTAAGTTTCTTACTATGAAAGATGATTGAACCTGAGCACACTCATTCACAATAATATATGGTGTAAATATTAGCTATGCAAATGGATGGCTTTTAGAAAGTTAACATTAGATGCACAGACAAAATGGCATCACTACAAAAGCTGTGAACGGAGTTCCATAAAAAGCAAATTTGATCCACCGGCAGGACATCCTGAGTCCTCTACATCTTGTATTACAGATTGGCTTTTACCTCTCTCACTTCCATTATCCAATATCATACCAAAGAGGAATATTTTTCTTATTTGAGTTCATCATGGCTGATTGAAAACCCCAATATACCTTTGGCTATGGAGGTGGAAACTCAACAAGGCAGCATGTGGAGGTATTGAGAAACCAGTCAACGCTCCATCCATCCTTCGTAGCCACACTTGAGATCCTTCAAAGCTCTTCAACAGCAGAGTGCCTCGGCCAAATCCACTGTGGTATATAAAACATGCTGCTGGTTAGGCAGTTTAGTAAAAGTATAATGTCATTCTGAGCTAACAAGGTGCCTCTACTGGTAAAGAAGGAAATTATATACAAAAAATATGGGGAATGCGGCATCTGGTCAGAATGCATATTATTACTGATAATGAACAAAACTTCCCTTTTTACAATGAAATACCTTTTTTTATTATCACTGGGTTTATAAGATGTGAGTTTCAGTACAGGTAGCTCTCAATTTACGAACGAGTTAGGTTCCTTAGAAAGTGTAATGGAATACCCATATTGAATCAACTTAAATTCTTTTTTTATCCAAGGCTAAAGGTATTTCCCCAATGGAATATTACCTGTCAGTAGGTTTCCTCATTAATGTAAAACATCAATGCATGCTTAAAACTTGGCTAGATCACCGGAGGAAGGCAGGCATTATGAGCAAATATGCAGTGCGTTAAAGCAAAAATACGTAAAACGAGAGTTACCTGTATTATCCAAAAAACCAAGATTGAGAATTATTATTTTGTCAGAAGAAAGCAGAGCTGATGTGAATGACATTTCTAAAGAAAGCTGTAGTTAACACAAAGTTGAGGAATTTAACTCAATTGTATTCATGAGAAATTTTTCATCATGTACCTTGACTCCTTTTCCAATACTGTTCTTCTCAGTAATCGTCTGTCTGCATAGGCAATGGCAAGATAAGTCCACACTGTTACGGAAGAACCACATGTGGCAGCTAGCATATCCCAGTCTGAACACCAAACAATTGATGAAACCATGGTCCCTGCAGATGAGAAATAATGAGAGGCTAGATGATTAGGCTTGCACATAAAAGGAATTTCTTCTTGTTGATCCTATTAAAATCTTATTTTTTCTCGGTCAAAACTTCGACACAAGTGAACATAATTTTGGCTTGTTTTCATGTTTTCCTGCTTACTTGAGCCAAGAATGTTTGATGACGCATGTACGAACCTGAAAAGTACCCTAGGACTTGAACATGTATGTCCCGTCGCAAATGAGCTAATGTTTGTAAAGAGCATGCATTACCTAATTTAATGGTGTGCCTTGAGGTGTTACGGCTCCCTGCATACCGCAACGCAAAGAGGTGGAGATCGCCATGCCCATCAACGAATGAAATCATGGGATCCTCCTCCATGGCCACTCTTACAGCGGGAGGAGCTTGGTTGATAGCAAGGTGGAGGATGGGTAAACTATGCGACAGCATTGGAACCATCTCTTTCCCAACACTGGACCCACTCAGTCCACAGCCTACATCAAAGAGGTGAACAGCTAAAAAGAAAAAGTGATCGTACGATGAAATGGAGGGGTTTAAATGTATTCCTGACCATAAGATGAAGTTTCTCTCAAACTGCCAGATTTTTATAGACATAACCTTCTTGCATACATGGAATGAAGAGCACTTACATACCTCTTTCTCAATATTTTCCTAAAAGACTCCTTACATGTATACAACAAGTGTAAAAGTACGTTAATGCTCAAAAGTGCAGGGACCAAATGAGAGGCCACCCTGGTGAATTTTAAGGCTATTTGCCTTTCAGTTGAATTTGAACTTTAAGACACTCCTGTGTAATAGTCGGCACCCCAAATTATGAGATAGACCACTTATGAAATGCAGACCAATACTTATTTTGGGTATCTTCTCAAATAAGCTATGTTAACCAGTATGCTTTTACTGCTACAGTATGCAGTTACTGCTGCTAATAATAATTTTTTTTGACCCGAAAATTGAAAATATTTTTCTTTTACACCAGAAAAGACTGTATTGAATGAAAAAGTAGAGCTGGTCTACATTTTTTTCTGATGGCATCACATTGTATCAATACTGTCCCTATTAGTTCCACCAAATTTGAGGATTTTCATAGCTAGCAAGGACAGTAGAAGAAGAAATAAGAGCACTTTTTAATAAAGGGGGATTGATGATCAGGACCCCAGATAAATGTATAGAGAAAGCATTAGTACTGACTGATAGGGAGCAACTTGACCTCAAAAATCAAGGAATTAGCTCATTTTTTCAGCAAATTTGCGAGATACTCATTTGCATGATTACTCATCACATGTAATACAATACAAATGTTTTTAACGGATAAGGAAATGAATAGGCACAATTTACAGGGTAGACTAATACAGTATACATACCCTTGTAGTCTATCTGATCCCTAACAGCAAATAGTCCAGCCCCAAGGGACACAGTTTGTGGATGGACTGGGAGGTCTGGTCTCAAAGTCACCCACTGAGGTGAGCACAATGGTCTACCATTGTAAGAATACACAGTTGGTCCACTACGTTCCCACAGTAGGAAATGCCTGTCAACAAAATATTTCCACCGAGAATGAGAAAGGTTTTGCAACAAGTTTACCTCCTCCATCATTCACAGGAAAGAATAATATCAGGCTTAAAAAACTATTGCCTGGAAAAAACACCCAGACAAAACTCTACCTGTAGGCTAGTAAGAGGAGAGTTGCAGATGAGGACTCCTTAATTGGAACAATGATGGCTGGAACTTCTAGCCGTGATGCGTTCCATACATAACAGTGCCTTTGAGTTAAAACCACTAGATGATCATGGTTTAGAACAGCACGGACAACCCTTTCACCACTTTCTCCAACTTCAAGCTTGACGTCTTTGTCCTTGCCTTCAGCCAATACATTTCGTACCATTATATTTCTTTTTCCAGAAACAATTACTTCAATATGTTTCCACTCCAATCGCCTACAATTGAGTTAATTATCAATTACAGTGATCAAAATAAAACATTTGTGTGGCATAAAATTTGGATCTTTTTCCAACATGTTTAAAATTATTAATGTAAGTAAAGGTAAATTTTATCAGGTTCTAGAAAACAAGCACAAATCTTCCCTTTCGAATCATGAAGATTTTCAATGAAACTCACTGCTGAATTCAATTTAAACTTCCACCTATGATGAAATTGTTACTTACTAGTCAATGCTAATTTTTCTATAATTATTATTACCAAATAGGTTTATCACTATTATTCCTTAATACAGGGTATCTCAATATGCTAGGCAAATAGTATGAGAAAAACTATGTTGCGTTCTAATGTTACTTCAAAACAATTATTTCACAAAAAGTTTGATTGAAATAATGATTTATGAAAGGTGTTTATGCCATTTTGCATTTTATTTATATAGCTTTTAGTCCACAATTTGGGATTTTTTTGTACAATAGACTCCCTTTTATTCAGTCTAACTTTATTTGGAAGATACTTTGTTTTCATGCTTTATAATCCACAGTTAACCAGGAAAAGATGACTTGGGTGAACATAATGATAGATAGTGGGGATAACCGCATTAATCCATCTAAGAATAAAACCTTACATAAAATCAAGGTGATTGTCTTTCTGACACCTAAAGCTCTAACTCAAAATAAACTTCGGATATGATATACATGTGTGTTTGGAGCTTTGATATTAGATTTCAATCATTTCAGGCATAACTTTATGAAAATTCATGATAATGAATAAATTATACTATGTATATTTTCGCATTAAAACCTGCCCACATTCACCCACCATTCCCTCCTCCACCAATAACTTCCCACCCTCTATTTCAACCCTGGTACCCACCTTACCCTCGCCCTCCTACCAATCCTCCCCTCCCCCCAAGAAATGGTATGCTCTGGTTTGAATTTCATCCTTTAACTCCTCCAATCTATAAGACACAAGAGAAAATTTACATGCAGGTAATCCAGGCCGGTCTGTGTCATAGAAAAAGATTCTTACCAATCTACAGTGTTTGCTAATATCACATGGCCATTACTACATGCACCAACTACTCTGGTCCCATCAGCACTCCAACTAAGAGCCAAAATACTGCCAGTAACTGGTTTTTCTTGATAATGTGACCACTGAAATGAAAAATGGAGACTCAAACACTGGTATCTTAAAAAAATGTTTATGCTCAGAATCATCTTTAGAAGTAGACATAACAGCATTAACATTCGCAACTAAAAGTGACAGTATACCCCTGATTTGTCGCAAAGTCTTAGTATGTTGAAGGAACCAAGGGCAAAGAAGTCCCCCCCAGGGCACCATGCTAAAGATGTAACTGGGAAATTTTGTTCAGCAGAAGAGTATAAGAGGTGTCCAAAGGAGTCCCACACCTGCAATAATAGGAGCTTGTCATTTATATCCATTCATAGTTTGACTACAGGGATTTCTTAAATATAACTATCTTAAATGAGATAAATAACAGGAAAAAATTTATAACAGTATATCATCATATGGTACTTAAAAGCAAAATTTGAGCATTAAGTCCTGTAATAACAAATGTTATTTTATAACACAGCATTATGTAATCAAAAAACATCATTTGATATCCTAGGTGTATATTTAATCCTTCATCTTAATTGTACACTTGTGACTACAAACATCTATGTGCATAACTTACCTGCCAACCATTGGTATATGATTTTTATACAAGCACTATTCCTTAAACTCTCACTGATTGCAGAGATATTTATTGAAAGTGTTTTCTATGTCGTGTAATAAATTCAATATCTTAAACAATGCAACTGATATAGAAACGTTGAATATTGAATTAAGGGCTAAGCTATCGAAAGTCCTAGTTGGCAGCCCACTCTTAACAAATGGCCACTTTCATGGAGTCAATGGGGAAAATACAATCGGGCCCCACAATTGGAAATTATGAATCACACATCTGGAGATCAAATCCACACTACATGGCACCAGTTGCGAAATATACTGTAAATGAGGTGAAAGTGAACATTTTCAAACTTCAATTAGAGGTTAAAAAATCTTTACCACATAAGACATTGAGAGCAAATTATGTGGATTCCTCTGAGAGAGTTTTGCCTACTAATAAGGAAGGCTTCCAAAACATGCAATATACGAGAAAAACAAGCAGAAACATTTTTTTCTGGAAGCTGTAAACAGGCAAGTGAAGTGAGAAACTTTGCTGGAGTCCCTTGTAGGTCTCATTTTCACTTTGGTTGTGTTCAGCCTGGTACAAAACCCACTAATATCGTCAAGTGTTTGACCAGAAATTAAAATGGAGGAGACTTTAAGTATGAAAGCCATAGAGTAGGTGAGTTCTACAGCTCTTTTTAAGTTAGTACTCCCATTAGCCTACGAGATGAACGTTAAGAGATGATATTTGGCATGAAGAAATATAAGTTAAGAAGTTATACCCTTCCAAATGTTGGAGTCCTCTTATTTCATCACAGGAGAACATTATTGAATGTTCTACTGTGACCTAGAATGGAATTGTAATTGTCCCAGATTGTTTAGTGTCAGTGGCCTAGAATGGAATTGCAATTCCATTCTAGGC
>LYUA01000005.1:1622618-1633301 GCA_002093875.1 Calopteryx splendens
GCCTAGAATGGAATTGCAATTCCATTCTAGGCCACTGACACTAAACAATCTGGGAAAAGAAAATGTTATGGATTGCAAATAGTCAATGCCCTCTTTTGCTGGAACATATGTGGTGCGAACATATCCAAATTTCACCATGATTATAGCTAGTAACTGCTATGGTATCACCTAGATGTAACTTTGCCAAGAAAAATCATCCACTATTATAATAGGAATGCTGGCACAATAATAATTCAATATTTATGGGGTGGCAATAAAATTTTAGCGTAACAGGAAGCCCAAATCAAAAGATATGTACATAGGACCATTTACTATTTGCATTTAATATATCTACCTAAGTTTTCTAAATAAATTATATTTATAGTTTGATTTCAAATTAGAAGCAATTAAAGTTTAAGAAGTGGGCACAGTAAAATCAGATTGATATGTTTCGCCATGAGCCAATACTTCTTTGAACTTTTCATAGTGAAGGCAGAGGGACTGGTGCATTGAAAAAAATGCATATATCATTGCAAAAATTAAGCATTAAAGTTTGGGCTGTTCCAAGAAAAAATAATATATTACTTACCTTGTATCGACAATCTTCTCCACCCGACACAAGCAGGTTGTTGTTAGGACACCAATCCAAAGCTAAGATCAGGCTATCATGAGCCTTTACCTTCATAAAAAATGCAATTACTAGACATGAAATTGACAGATTGGTTAAAAACTAAACTATATGCATTAAAAGAAACAAAAACAAGTTGTAATCCATTTTACCTTTAAGGGCTTAGCTCCTGGCACAAGGGAACGAAAAAATAGTGTCGAGCCTGAACTATGGACCACAGAATTGGCATCTGGTGCCCATGATGCACAATGCACAGCTAAAGTTTCATTCTCTACTGCTACTGGTTCCAAAGACCATCGAAGAAGACCCGACCGAGACCAGCCTTTTACCCATCCCTCCTCTCCTCCTGTTGATGGTATGAAAATCATTTTTATCTTTCGAGATTAGGAAATTTTATTCTCACATCATCAACTCGTGTAATTATAAAAATATTGGAAATAAGCTCAATGTATGAAATACATATTTTAACAAATAGGTCATATAGAAAATGGCCAGCCCAAAATGGTATTAAAATATCTTCAGAATTATAAATATGATATTAATACAGATTTAATCAGAAAAGAAAATGAATTTTATGACAAGAATTGAATTATTTCAAAACAAACCAGTTAAAAAGGAAGAACCATCATTATTCCATCGCCCCACAAGTACCGCTCCTTTGTGAGCTTCCACACTCTTTTCTATTCTTCCATTTTTTCCGATGAGGTGAAATTTCCCTATAATAATTATATTCACATGTTATGCCTAGAATGGAGCAGGCTAAGCCGAGGGTAAAGATACGTAGCCATCTCGCCCACATTATTTAACAGTTCAAAATCTTGCAAAATAATTTAAACGACAGCTATCTACTGGTGCAAATGATTGAAAATTCAGTGCTTCTTGAAAGTGAGAAGATCTTACCATCAGAAGAAGTAATGAGTATTGGGTCATAACTAATTTTATTACTAGCTTGTTTTAGTGGTAGACAATGTAGATCAGTCGGGAAAACTTCATCAGGCAAAACTGTGATTTTTTCTGAGTTTTTGGTTATCAAATTCCATCGCAAGAGAACGTGATCATCACTAAAACACGGAAGTAAGATATCAATACATTACTCAAAAATAAGAGTATGTAACTGAGAAATTTATATTCCCAACACTAACCCACAAAAATAAACCTCTTCGTTGGAACTCCAACCAACACATGTCACAGTCTCACTGTGGTCAGATTCACTGTGAATAAACGTTTTTAACCGCATTATAAAACGCTGGTTTCATGGCTTTTTGTGTATGTAGTTCGAAAACATTCCAATGCGCTAAATCGTTACTCATTTATTGATGTTTGGGAGCTTTGAGAATTTCCTCTGGTAATACTATGTTCTGCCACAGAGGGCAGAGGAGTTTCATATAATCAAGTAGTTCCATCAATGGCATGAGGGGTCAGTCGCCGGTTTGGCGCCGTGGCAGAGGTTGTGTGCTATGATCAAAGTTCAGGAAAATCAAGTGAGTGGGGGGGAACAGTGCTTCGCTGTCTAATGTCGAAGAAAAGGTGGCATTCAGTTTTCTTCAGCCAAACCGTCTTTGCATGATCTTCCTGATGTGGAATATCTAATGGTACGTGTGTATTTTACTTTCCCTACACCTGTTGCTCTACCGAGCAATCAAATCCATTTCTGTGTTTTGTTTCCTTCAAATGTATGTACGAAATACTTTTTCTTCCGTGTTATGTTGTTGCACTTTTCCTTCATGATCGTTCTTGTTTCATATTTTTCATGTGGGAAAGTTAAGAAATTTCATTGCAAACCCTTTTGACCTTAGCGTCGCGGCCTGTGGTTCGTGATGTCGGACTTCGTCACGTCCAATAGTTAGAAACGTGCGGAAACTTAGGAAGCTTAATTTGGGCAGATTTTTCCCGCAGTGCGGATGTTTCTGTTTACATCAATAGGATGTAATATTTATTTTTCCAAACAGTTCAAATTTATGCTTTTTTTTCTAAGGAAATTGAATATTAATTTTTTCGAAACTTCATTATTTTTTTCAGTGTACATTTAGCTCACGAAATTCCTTTACCTCATTCTGTCGTTTGATCGTACTTTCCGCGCTCCCGATTTTGATCGGGAGAATGTTGCCGCGTGGTATTTCAGAATTCTTAACTTGTGACGATTCTTCTCTTTAAGATTTATATACGATTTTATGGAGTAAGCAGCGTCCAGTTCTATATTAATTGCGAAGAAGCTTTGCAAGCTTTCCTAACTTGCCCGTCTTCATTTGATCATTTTTTAACTTTCCAGACACGTTTTTCTTCGATTAAAAACACACTGCGCCAGTGGCAAAGACATAGTGGCATCCGGAAAAGATCACCAGCTCAGTTAGGCAGCACATTTTTATTTAGATTGTTGGTCATTAGTATCGATTCGTTGTCTTCAACAATTATAGTTCATTAACAACGTTAACTATATATTATCGGTTGAAATACCGTTATTTAATCATTCGGAACATTGTTGACCACTGGAAGATGCAGAATCATTCTTTTTGTGGGTTTCTTGGGCACACCATTTTTTAAGTGGGAAATTATATCACCTGTATTTCTTAATAGTTTCGCCGTGCCTTATAGTGGTCTCTTCCTCGGTAGCTTCTTGAATAATCACCCTTTCATGACACGTAATAGCCCTCGACAGTCACGTAAAAAGGAGCCTATCTGCCGGCCAAAACTGGTTTCGGTGCTGTCTTTCCAGCGAACGGTTACTTTACGCGCTGCGGAAGGCCAGACAAACGTGGTTTCCAATGTTCTCCTTGTCGCACCCGGTTCCAAAAAAATAGGCGCGTGTGGCCTCCTTGACTAATGGTCACATGGGCCGCAGAAGGCGTGTTTCTTTTGTATGGTATCCATAGTTTATTTATATACATATAATTAGTCGATAAAGGCAATATAATAAGGGGATTACTTTACATGATTCTCCTCGAAGAGTATCGAAACAAAACACCGTAAATTTTTGTTGACCTCGCCTTGGAAGCTCTGGTTTGAGTAATTAGAATAACGTCTTGATGAACACTTTCGTCGATATCAGTCTTAATAAATTTTCGTGGTTGTTAAAAATAATTTCAACTCCATGGTTGTGTACAATGTTGCAATTAATAACAAAGGAAGAACTTTTGATTTTGAAATAGCTTTTCGGAAAAAATGCGTGAAAGCGTTCTGTGTAAGATTACCCAAGTAACTTTTCAGTCTCTCCGTGAAAACATTAGTACCATTTATAGAGATTGTAATTAAATACAATTAATACGAGGAATTGGTCCGTTTTCCCTTCGAGGGGTTCAAAGTGGGAGTTAATGGAAACATCCTTTAGAAAAGGTGTAAACAAAAATAGTGATAACTTTGATGTGGAGCGTAGGGATGGCTCTGAAACTTGGCCTTAGAGACAGAGGATAAGCGCAGACCAGAGGTATTTGACATGAGGGCGTGAAGGATGGAAGCATAAAATTTACAGAAAGGAAAACAAAGAAAGATGCGCTAAGGAATTGATGG
Organism: Calopteryx splendens; assembly: GCA_002093875.1. Lineage (NCBI taxonomy): Eukaryota > Metazoa > Arthropoda > Insecta > Odonata > Calopterygidae > Calopteryx > Calopteryx splendens. Next base: position 1,626,730 of record LYUA01000005.1, read on the forward strand.
GATGAGAGAAGGATGTAGGGAGGTATTCAAAGACGGCAGGAAAAGTACAGGTTTTATGAAGTGGTATTTTATGTTGTCTACGTTAGAGGGGAGAATGTTGGGTAAGCGAGGTAGGTGGACAAAAAATGATTTCGGACGGAATAGCGTCCGTGGATTTAATAAATGGTTTATTGTAATGTGCGGTTCAAGGGTATTTATTGTACCAAAAAAGGATTTTGGACGGAATGGGGGAATAATGTTTGTGAAATTAAATGGTTCATTGTAATGTGCGTTTAAAGGGTATTTAGTGTCGTGTTATGCTTAGAAGTGTAGTAGTACCTAGTTCCCGTGTCCAAAAAAAACTTATCCTGACCGATGGTCTATTGTTGATAATAAATATTCGAACTAATACTCTAAGTTGGAAATTACTTGTGGCGGTAGAAATTGGACAACGTTGGCGTGGAAGCGTGGAGAAGATTCTCTCTGGCATCGGTGTTATTTACGAGTTTATTTACTCGTATTGTTGCGCATCGTGTAACTTTTTCTCCGTTCATCGTTTCCGCCACCCGTTATTACCGTCAGATGAACAATGCATGAAAAAATCCCTACTCGACCGCGTGTTCCGAAAATATCATCCCTTCATCGCCACTTCACGCTCTTAATAAGATATTAGTCGGTGCTCCGTGGCGATTTTCACCGAATAATCCACGGGGGGGAGGGGGGGGCGTCTAGAAAGATCAGTCGCACTTGGAATTTCTCGTGCTTCGCGGGAAATTAATACCGTTATCGCGGGTAAAAGCACAGAAAGCATTCGGATGGAGTCACCTCCCCTTTTTATTTGCTGGTCCAATTATGGTTCATCTATATCCATTATCATTTCCGTATCGATCTCCAGCGTTAATCTCTCGTATCCTCAATCGCCGGCCGCCAGCTTTCTTCGACCACTTATAACGAGGCTAAGGTAAATACTCTACACACGTTAAGAGAACTCTGGAATGCCTATTCAACGGAAGATGAAGCTGGGTCGGAGAATGACTAAGGGCGGGAGATTTCGTGAGTGAGTATTAATTAATCAGACAGTATTCAGTGCATGGGTCTACATATGTGGTTTGGGCGGCTCTCTAAGAGATTGCTGAAAGAAATAGTCCAAGAAAAGTAAGTTTATTCTGCGCCTTCGTCTCCAGCCATTACCTACTCTGCACTGACGACCAAATAGCCTGTTCCCTTACTTCGTTGACTTTTCATAACGTTCTCTTATTTGTCTGATATCATTTAATATCCTGTTACACCTCTAGGTATATCTCCGCCGTCCACTTCCTCTGACTTCTTAGTTTCCTCAGCTAAATTTTTCTCATCTTCTGAAAGTCTATATTCTTAATTCACTGTCCGCTCTTAGTTATCTTATCCATCTTCCAAAACCACGTATCAATAGCTTCCGATCTTCTCTAATCCTCCTTCGTTTTAACATTTCCAACGGCGAAATGCTTGTTTCTGTTCTGATTAATATTTTATTTCCTATCGTTTTACCCATGGTCCCAGTTCCTATAAATGTATTTCCTCTGTAAAACCCATGGTTTTACAGAGGTCGTGGTGGTCTGTTAGATAGCTGAGGGTTTTGCTCACCTGATACTAATTTCAACAGCGAGTGAAAATGAAATATGTGGGCAAGGGGCTTTCACTGCACCGCCTGCGATGTCCAGAGAATCCCGATGTCTTAGTAGTCATAACCTTGGGGTTGGCTGGGGGGGTTTCAAAAAATATCACCCAGATTTGAACTTATGTCCCTCGGTCCAGTAATCGAACGCATTTCCCAGAATTTTACGTCTCTATTAAACCCATTAGCTTGGCAAAAATCTTGGTTGGCCTAGTCTTGCGAGACTTCACTTTGGCTTTCAGTACAAGCTCTGCTAAAATCTGTCAATAGGAATAGGTTTTCAATGCAGGTTTTTTTATTTAAAAATACGCTTTTAATAATGTTTTTTGCTAAAATAATTGTAACAATTTATTAAAATAGTATTTAAAATAAAAATTATTTCGCTAGATATATATAAATGAAATTTATGTATGTCGAACCTCTTGAGTATAACTACTTGATGAAGATGAAGAGGTTAGTTCTAATGGCTTAAAATGGTACTCTATTGATTCTGAAGGCTTTGATGTGACCTTTGGTGCCCCTCAAGTGAATTAACCCCTAATTTTCCTAAGAGATGTAAACGGCTTTTGTGTACTTTTGTAGTCAAATTATGTCATTTGCGGACGATGGAATACTTTCCAGAGAAATGCTCAGGGAAGCAGCTGTATCGTGTCGGGATTTGTTGGTATCTCGAAGTGTTGTGAAGAACGGGGTTCATAATTGAGTTAAGGCAAATTCTCAGAGGAAATTTTAAAAAAAATCCAACCAGGGATTAGGGGAGCGGAATAAAAAAATACTCAGGCAAAATTGTCACTACAATGCGTAAATAGAAATAATTAATTATAGACCAAACTTTTAAGCTATAGTTTTCCTTTTTGAAACAATTGATAGTGGGTCGTTCACGTCTGAAGTTCATTCAGTTCTGCAAGACCACTTTTTATTTTAATTCGGATCAAAAAATCTTCCAATCCACGGATCTAACATCAGAAAAATAGAAATAATGCATATATGTGCCATACATGATAGAAGCAACTAATAGTACTCCCAAACCTAATTCGTAAATCACTTTCCATTTGTGCTTGATTTCCTTGTCATACGTTGTTGGTGCATATACTGCTTGCATATTATTCTTTTAAAAAATATTTTGTCTATATTTATTGAAATAAACTGCAAGTATTTAGTAAGCATGTATACCTATATACTTAAGTAGGTATATACCTACTTAAGTATTTCCAAATATTACGCTGAAAGTGATTGGGGCACCGCAAATTAGGAAAACGTGAGTATTCCTTTTCAAATTACACGCACAATACATACATGATAAGCATGTATAAATTATCGAACTAAAGCCGGCGAGTGAAGGTGATTTTGCAGCAATTTTGGTTCCTGGCGATGGACGTAAACTCCTTATTTTTTTATAAAGAATGACAGGTTTGAGTGGAGGACATTACAGAATTGAAATTCAGCTATCACAATCTTCTCGTCTTTTTATGTCGAAGGGAAAAATGATTATTGAGTCACGCTCATCATTTTTTACGCTTAGATTTTTAATATTATTGTTATGCGAAAATTTCACAGTGCAAAAATCATTTGCCCGAACCAGGACTCGAATCCGAATCCCTTGATTTCCGGCCGAGTGCTTTAGCCAGTTAATCTAGCCTTAAACTACCCTTTAATGGAATTTTTGATGGTTAATTTAGATGTAAAGGATTTGTATTCGGAATTAAAACTATTTATGCTGTAGAATAAAAAAATATTTTGTGGACAATTTGGTATGGATCGTGGTTCTGTAGCTTGAGAGAAAAAGCGTAAATGAGAGATAAATGTGGGCATTGAGACGAGTGGAGGGAATGAAATGGACGGAAAGGAAGACAAGTGAAGAGGTACTGGGCATGGTAGGAGAAGAGAGGTTTCTTGGAGAAATTTGGAGGCAGGAAGGGAGGAGAGGTAGAGTAGATATTGAGAGGGAATGGAATGTTGGAGACACACAGAAAAGAGAATGTTGGGTAGGCAAGGAGGGCGTAAGAAAAGAAGAGACGTTTTAGAAGAAATGATAGGGGGCAGAAAGTATGTGGAACCGAAGAATGTTGTATTGCAATGCAAACGTTGAAGTATTTTATTTAATATAAAATGGTTACTGGGGGAATCATAAAATTTTGTAAATAATTGCTTTCCTGGGTTCATTTAAACCCAAACTTTAAAAATTAGATTACCAATAAAAATGCTGCCGAATGAAAATTATTTTAGTTATCTGTTAGCAGCAAGAATATTTGTTATGCATTGGGATTTCACAGAATATGTAAAAGCATTTCTGGACAAAAAAATCGGACATTTCTATTTTCCGAATTGTACGGTCAGTTACGTTGCCTAACGTTAGATCCGTGCATATCCGACGGAGCAATTATCACTATGACGGTAGGTACTTCCAAACCAGCCGTAGTCATTGGTATGCAAATGTTTAACCGAGTGCTTCACCGAGCTACGGTGTGCTCAAAATTGCGCTAAATCCCACTCTCAAGCTTTCGCGTGCCGATTTAGCCGTTGTTTTGTGAAGAACGTCTCCTTAAATTTACAACTTCCAGCCGGAAGTCTTTGAAGCGCTCAAATCGTCTCCGAGTGGCCGCGGGGTCCCGCTCTAAAGCGTCTCCAAGGGGTTCAGCGGGAGGGACGAGATTTCTCGGAACTCTCTGCTGCTCTAAACACGTTGGACAGCGCACGATGGCAGCTAACGCTCAGGCGTCGCTTGTAATAATTTTTATGCATCCGGAAAGGGGAAAATCCATTGCAACTTACGACTCATCCGAAAGCCGAGTAGTTGTTAGATCGCGCTAGATTGAGGAGCATGCGGCAATGTCGTAATCTGAAATGGTCCCGCCGGATCTCTCGCGGTATATTCAACTGTCAAGTTAACGGTGCGTGGAGTATAAAAGTAATGGAGCCGGGACTCGTCCGTCGTTTTATCATGAACACGTAAAAGAGGCAGGGTTTCTATTGAAATAAAATGTGCTTGGGAAAATGCTCATCCTGACGCCAAGATGACATATTAAGTACGTTCTGCTGTCATTTTTCAGTGTGGCTATACACTACCGCCACTTTAAAGAAAGTAATTGCTCCGGCTAAGTGTTTTAGAAAATCCGAGGAAGTTTGAATATCAGATTCACGGGTACTCGGCTGCATATGTTTATGTCTCGTCGAATCGTTGAAATTGCCGGGTCCGTGAAAGGAAATGTTATTTTGCCCTTTCCATACGCATGGGCAATTGATTTCTTAAATATATGTCTTGAGTTTAAAAAAAATCTGGAAAACTTTATCGCATTTTTAGTCTCAAGGAATTGCTCTCGGGGAAAATGAACGCTCCAGTTATACGCTTCACAGTATACTATGTTATAGTATTAAATTATGGAATTCATTTGAGGTCGTAGAGGTGAGTTTCATATCGCTTTTAGTGCGTATAATGCGCGAAATTTATGTTCTTTGTTTGGTTTAAAGTTAGCTTTACGAAGTACTGTTGTAGTGTTACGGGTGTAGCATAAACATTCATAATGATTAATGGATTTTATTTTATGATTCTTTAATGTATTACGCCCGGGCTTCTGCAATCTTAAATAACATACTAGCCGAATCGTGTGAATATCGAGTAATATTATTAGATAACTAGGTAATGACAAAGTCGATTGCAATGAGAAATGTACTTCTCAGCTGAATTTAATGTAGTAAATAAAAATACGAAATAAAATGCTTTTCCGGTAGGTAGGTAGGATCAAGATGATATTGAAATAGTTTATTAGTTTTACGAATGCTATGTATATCGATAAGAAATGTTCTGGGACAGATATTGGGAAAGTTTCCGTTGTCTTTCTGGAAGACTGAGGGAAGAATAGTGGAGTAGATGGATTTCTGAGTTGGCCAAAGGAGTTATGAATAAAATCTCTTTGTGTTGTGGCGTGAGAGGGAAGTCTTGGGGACGTGGAGAAGAGTTTTAAAATGGTGTTTTTCTGCCTTTCCTTGCTTCGGTTAAGGATTACGGGTTATGATCTCGCAAAATTCGGATTACGGTTTCCGACAATCCAATTGGTTAATTAAAGAAAAACTTTAAAATTTGAACCTCAATTTTTAGGAGTCATTCAATAAATTTGTAATTGAAATGTGGATATATGGTATTTTAATGTAATAAATTACCTGAATATGACTCATTATCTGATGTTTACAAAAACTCTTTGCGACGATTCGTAAATGGTGTGTCCGAAGAATTGGAGATTCACCAGAAGTAGTTTGACTTCGGCAAAATCGGAATTGGATTCGTGTCCTGGTGAAATCAAATATTTTTTTTTAATTGAGAATCTACACTAATTCTTTTAGTGATTTAAATCTGAGCGTGTGAATGTGGAACCTGTAAAGTGCTATTTTGGTGTTCTCGTAGATTAATTTTTAATAAAAGTTTCTACAGGCAAAACGTGCAATCTTAGTAAAATATATTTCGTTAATGCTACAAATATATTTTATTTACAATAATCATTAAGTATCCATTAATAATATTCGAAGCTGTTTTCGTTAGGAATTTGTGGATGTTGTCAAGGTGTAATGTGAGCGGTCAATTGCGAAGTATTTTATTGTTTTATTCTTTCATTTCCCTAAGCATTTTAGTGTTTTATTTTTGTTCAGCTTCTCGACAGAGCTAACATCACATACTTTCTATTGTCATTGCCATTGCTTCTTCTATTGCTCGAATGTATTTTCAGGCGTTTTTGTTTAGTTTCATTCTGACTTGACTGATCTTGCTAATTCGAGAGCTTAAACGTTTAACTTCTTTGGAGTCATTAACGGATGGAAATTTGAACTATAATAAACCTCTGGCTTTTTAAACAATTGATGGAAGTCGAACGTGGAGAGTCTGGTGCACGGCTTGTGATAGTCGTAATCAGCAAAATATGTAAAGTTATTAGCTAGTTGCCTTGTTCAA
>LYUA01000005.1:1638600-1649600 GCA_002093875.1 Calopteryx splendens
CGTTATCCCCCTCCCTCCAGCCAGCCATCCCCCCCCTCCCCCCTCGCTGCCCCTCTATGAATTTAGGAAGGAGTGATTTCCGTGCTTGGTCGAGCGAGTTAATCCCAGCGGCGGCACGTGTGAAGTGTCCGAGGAAGCCGTCATCCTCTTTTAAGTGTCCTGGAAGTGAGCGCTTTGGGAAGAAAGGAAGGAAAACGAAACTCTTCGCCTCTCGAGGGGAGGGAACCCTTGACATCTCGTTTATTATCCGGTCTGGTGCATCAGTCACCGTTGCGTGACATATCCGGGCGCTCTTCGCGCCGTGGAAAGTGCTCGCGGCTGGTGTGCAGGGAGGTGTCTGGGCATTCATTCTCGCTTGCATGTGCCCTCCCATGTTTCCCCGTACGATCCTCGCTCGCAGGATTGATCTGTGGAAATGCGTAAAGGTAACGGTTCGTTAAGTGTGCCTCGAGTGTGGTGTTATAACGTCCCAGGGCATCAGTCCCCGTGCAAGCACGACCGAAATGGTAAGAAAGAGTTCGTGATGGGTGCTCGCGATAAACCCATTCTAGTTCGTTAAGCCCTCATTCAGTTGCCGATGTCATTTCAATCAGTTTCGGCGTATTCTGATTTATTTGTTTCGCTGGGCATTCACGGTTTCCACATGGCAGCCTCACGGTATGCAAGGCGATGGGTTTTGTGATGCTTGATAATTGACCTAGTATTCTGGAATTTGCTGGCCTAAGCGCCGAGCGCATATTGTTGATTCGCTTTCCTTTTTCCCTCCAGTCTTCGTCGGATTGTCGCTTGCGAAACGTACAGGCGTGAATGCATGTCGTACGTTATCGCATTTTGTACCTCGGGGGGTTACTATGTAAAGATTCTGCGAATTCAATTGTTGACTCAACTTCGCAGACTTACTCGATTTTTAAAACTCAGTAAGTGTCATTCGATGGTGGTGTCATTTTTTTGGTCTACGACAAGCGATATTTGGCTATTAGAAATGTTCTCGGAATAAAATTTTGAGTACTATCATTTACATTTTCTACGAATTCTTTTCCAAACATATCTTTCACTTGCTAGCCGTAAATTACTACTAAGGGGAGAATGAAATTACGTAACCGATAAATAATGGACACGGAATGGATATGACAGCAATGCTACAAATCTCTGCTCGACGAGGTCGATACGGACGGTTTTGAAAGACAGCAGTGTGCTGTTTTGTCTCGTAAAATTTAAATTTGCCTTCGAGCTAAATACGAATGGAAAATTAGACTGAAATATACCTAGGTATTTGAGGGATCTGAACAGTTGGCCCCTCTAAATTCGGGGGTCGGATTATCGTTTCCACAACAATGTTTTTCGAGTCTCTAATTTTCAACCCTGTGTGGCGGAATCAAAATCCTTTGTACCCTATGCTCGGTTCATGGTTATTCAGAGCAATCTGATAATCGTAATGGGATAAAGGAAGTTCAGGTCAGCCTGTCAGGTCTTATCAGGGGCGGTCTCATCGACGTCGAAATTAATCAAATCTTTTTCTGCGTTGTGAAATTCATACACTTTTATCTTCTCCATTGTGTTTGTGGGGACCACTCTTTCGCACGCCCTAGATCAATTTATTCGCCCTTCTGAAACTGACGACGAAATTATTTCTCTTAGAATGGTGAAATAATTTATTTTTTTCCTAAATTTTGTTCTCAATGCACTTGTAGGGCGCACTGCACTGCAGCGCGAGTATGGATATTAAGAATAGGGTTGTGTGCATGTTTAATGACCTAATAAGTTCGAAAGCGAATCCGTGTGAATTTCGTGTGCAGCGTGATGCAAGTGCATCCGTGAGATTGGGAACGAGAGTCTAGTGGATAGGTTAAAAAAAGAAATAACTTGTTGCTGGCTGCGTTTACATCTTAGACGAACTCTCTTCGGGTGGTAGCCCTAACAAGGTCAAGTAATTAACTCGTGGAGTTGAATGTAGTCGCATTAGGAAACGTGTTGTGAAGTGGGGAGGGCGCCGATGGATCGGATTGCTTCAAGATTTCCTTCCATATCCATTTAAACCTAATAAATTTTCTTTTGATCGAGTGTTTAAATTGTCTAAGATATCTGTCGTGTTTTCTTAAGATTAAAAAGACTCGCGTGATCCGTATCTCGTTCTTGTCTGGGAAATATTGTAGCCCTATTTCAAGTTTCTTTTAGTGGCTAAAATATTTCCACCTTCTTTCTTCTGCAAGCATAGATGTAGCCATATTGTAAATAACAGCCGTTTCCACTAAAAGTCAGGATTTAAGCACCTGTATTACGTTTTTGATGGTTCAAAGCTGAAGTTAATCCTTTTATTACACTTTTCAAGTGCGTCGTCAATCTCTTTTAAAGACACGCATATGGGTCACCCGGTGTACTAGATTGCTTACTTAATCGCCAGAAAATTGCTGCCGAGTTACTATCGTTTGATGTGTGTGCACGAAGATGTAATAGATGACTGCGAGAAAACCATTAAGTGTCTAAGGAAGGAATGGGAGTAAATCTGTTCGTGTAGCCATGGTTTTTTGCAGGAAAAGGGAGTTTCGTATTGCGATCGGTGTTTAGTTCTGTCCTCATATATAGGAGTAAAGAGGATAAAAATTTAAGTCTGCGAAGGTTTTAGCGCCGCGTGGAGTACGGAAAATGGGATGTTGTTCCACAAATGGATTTTTTTGTGCCTCAGAATTTTATTTATAATGTATTATACCCTTCACATGGAGGGGGTGTATGGAACTCCTTTCGTTTGTGTTTGCGACTAAACATTCTCTGTGTGTACCAGTCGACGAGAATGTCTGCTGCTATTTTGTTCGAAGGAAGTGATTTTTCAAATTTTTTTGATGTCTCGATTCGTGGTCGCCGAAAAGATTCCTCTCGCGTCTTCGTTCTCGGGTTTTTCTCTCTCATATCTACTCGTGGCCGTTTTTCTTCACGAGCCTCGACATCAACGCGCGCTGTTCACTTCGTGTACCGGATCCATTCTCGCTTCATTTGCATTTCAAGTTGCTTTAACAGTCGACAGCCACGCCAAGGTCGAGAACAATGGTAATAATGTGTTCTAAAAACCTGGTATCAGTTCCTGAATTTCTTATTGATGTAGTCGTGGAAAATATTGGTGTCGATATCAGTGCTGTCGAAACCTGGGTGCATGGTTATAAAATTCCCGGGTATCATTTGCCCTGGTTCACTTTTACCCGTCTCCTCTTCACCCAGGTACCCGTGGGGGGGGGATCCAAACCCGCGGGTTTTTAAGATACCTTAGTTTCTTGAAATCCTGGAATTTTCAAAAACACTAATTGATATATTTTAATATTCAATATTTTATTACGCTCATAAAATACACTGTCGTTCGATTTTTCAAAACACGTAAGGCACTATTTCTTTATCTTCCGTCGAAATATTTTTCTTCTGGGATGGCGAAAACCAGCGTACTCGCTAAGTTAATGTAAGAAAAAACCGTGGTCTAAGACTATTTTGCCTTCCTACCCTTATACAATGTCTTAGCTAACACCATGAGTACAGAAATACTGAGATAACCTAAGGGGCATCATCCGGCCTATAATAATTATTTATTGAAATAACCCAAAGCAAGTTTCCTGAATTCAGCTTTAAGGTTGCCCTTGGTTATTCTAATTTAAGCTTTTTCGTTGAGCACCACTGAGTTTTTTTTACAGTACTTCGAGAGCATACACTATGGAGAGAAGATTTTATTTACCGGAACATTTTTTTGGTCTCTTATTGTTCCAGTAGAAAGCATTAAAGAAACGATTTTTTAACGGTATAGTCTCTGCCCATTTGCCAGAATATCCCCCTCGCTCATGAGATGTAAGTAGCCAGCTTCTATTGTCCTTCAAATTTTATATGGCTGATTTTTGCGATGAAACTGTCTGCCGGTTAGGGTACCGTGTTCAGGTGAACCTAGATGTTTTCTGTGGTAATACCTACCTTACCTAATGGAAGTGTAAGTAATGGTAACTGATTAGGTGAAAGTGTTTGTAATTGCTTCTTGCGCGGTTTGTTAATGCAGTTTCGTAACTTCATGAGGATGCGAGTTTTTAATTTTAAAGCTCCACCAGCAATAATTTCGCAACTAGGTTACCCTCATTACTAATCGTTCGCGGCACGTCTATACACAAGGCGTATAATAACGCAAGACCTTTTCTTTTTCCAATGCGCCCCTCAGAACATAACTGATAGTTATGTTCTGAGGGGCGAGATGGAGGGATAGATGGTACTTTCAAGGTTACTGTATATTATGCTTATCTGAAAGACAGGGTTTGTGAAAGATTCGCACTTAGGAAAATGTGTATAGTTCTTCAGTTAACATTTTTAGTGGCATTTACTTTTAGCGTTTTGCATACCTAAACCCTTTGCATGTGGATCGTATATAGTCTGCTATGCTCTACGACGAACACCATTTTGTTGAAGACTCCCGAAGCCGCGGTCCCTGCGGTGAATTATGTCATTAATAAAGTGAATTCACCGCAAAGCACCCTTTCAGCAAGTGTCCACCACTCGCATCCTCCCACATTCCTCTCTTGTGTTGATGTCAGCACAAAGCTTCCACTCCATTTCCTCCCTTCGTACCCCCCTCTGCGTCGATGGAATGAATACCATTCATTCTGCTCCATTGTCCTTAAAAAATCACCGACGCTGTCATCATGTTGCATGTAATCTTTGAGGTGAGCGTGGCTGGCAAGGAACCTCTGTCCAATTTCTACCCATTCTTGTTTCTTAAATATATATTCAGTTGTTAATCACGAAACATTTTCATTATTTCGTTGAGAACCAAAGAGGGGGATTTCGCTTCGTTGGGTTTTGTATACCGGGCGACTCGAAGACGAGAACGAATTGTTCTGACGTAATCAGTGCCATCATTGTACGTTGTCCGTCGTTGAAAGCCATCTGTAGTTATATTATTCGTTTGCGCCGCTTTCCGTCCCAATCAAGCTCCAAATTCAAGCTCATTCGTATGGTTACAATTATCTTGCTCGAGTGTCAATAGGGAATGACCTCGATATTTTTCGGTCCATGTCGAATAAGTCCTTGATGATCTTATGGGTCTCAGGATTGTAGGTCGGGGGATTCGGGGATACGGAGTGTGGCCGAGGTATCACCAATGATAAAGGCGCACATATTCTTACTTGCGAGTCTTACCAAATTGCATGATGCTACGGACTTGAGACGATTTTTGATTATTTTTTCAGATCCGGAATTCCCAGATCCTTCGCGGTCCTACTTATGAGCAGGTAAATATAGGTATTTTGTTTTCTATTTATATTTTCTAGTGAACACGCCTGAAATTCTGTCCCATGATATCGTTCTTTAGAGTCTAAAAACTTCCGTATCAATGCAGGACAAAAATTCAATCCCCTATTAAAGCTCTTTCTGCTTGAAGTGGAAATATTATGTTCTAAACATGTTCTTTACGAGATACTTATGTTTCTCGTAATAGGATAAAGAAGATAATTAATTGCAGTTAGAATTGGCGGTTGAATTAGAAGAGTGCGTCACTAGTACTTATCTCTAATTCACAGTAGGTATGGCATCTTTAAAAAAATCGCTGATTTTTAGAATTAAATATTATTACTAAAAATGGAGGTTTAATGCTGGATAAAAGCAACGTTATGCACTTCTTATTTTTCTAAGATTAAGTTACGTTTCCATGAGAGATCTTAAATGAACTTGCAATGGTGTTGATTTGTGTTCACGTCTTGTTTAGTTAAATATATAACAGTAATACTTTAGTGGCCCTTCGACTAAGCTGACATGAGACTTCTATACTCGAGTTTTTTTGAAAACACTTAGAGATGATATTTCAGATCTAAATCTCTGTAATAATAACGTGTGTGATCTGGATTCATAAGAATACATTTCTCTGTAAGCATGTTGCTCTGACTGGTATAAATAAACTATTCCCAGAAGTTCGGACAGTGGGCACCTCTATTTTATGCTATCACGTGCTCTCCGAAAAGATTCTTATCTAATGCCATGTCACGAATTATGTTTCGGTCGGGTGTGAACGGACGATCGGTGGAGAGAATGCCCCATAAAATCGTTTTTTCTTATCTGTTACGGTGGCACGTAACGTTCTATCAGTGACAAGGCATTAGAAAATGCGCGTGTCCTCTTTGACCAATAGGTCGCATGTGGGAAAAAGTGATCGAACGGTTAATAGCGCGGGTTTATTTTTTATTCTTCTTGCTAAAACAAATTGGTACTCATGCCTCTGTGAAAAAAATGCAATAGTAGTCCTGAGTAATGGAAATCGACCCTTTCACTGCGACGAAGAACTTGACCGTTGGTTAAAAGGCGCAATTAAGCTTGTCGAAGTGAAACTTATGTTTAAGTCCTCAATTATGTTAAACATTTTGAAAGGATATTTATTCCGTCTCAATGTTTTTTTAAAAAATATTTTAAATTCATCCAAGTGATTTCATCCTTGTCTGTCGTTGCAGTATTAATTATGCTTGTTGAATCCGAGTATGCGGAACCTTAACTGCTCGTAGAACTAATTGAACGGAACGATTCCTCTCGTGAATGCACGAGTTGAATGAAAACATTTTTTTCCTACGTATGTTACGCCTGTAACGTTATTTTATTGGTGTTCATCATCCAGTCGAACGAGAAAAGAGACGACTTGTTATTTTTAAGCCCAGCTAATTTTTTTTGTAGGTTTTCATTCACTGCGTTAAAGTAACTTCTGTTTTGCTTTGCAGGCGTATTTCCTGTATGCTATACATTAAAACTTTTTTTTGTGATTTTAACGCAAACATTTTAGACTGTGTTTTCAGATTGTGCTACAGTGATATTTTGAGTAAAAATCCTCTCTCTCGGTGTGGAATATGAACTTCACATGATACTAACAAGACCAATAGTAGCAGCTTGCAATGATTTCTGTGCTGAATTATCTCGTTATCTTTAAGAATGTTTGCCTGTCATTTATGTGTTCTCGAATGGTGAATACGCTCGGATTAACCTATTTGCGATAATATATGGCCGTTAAGACTGAAGATTTACTTATGTTACACACTTTATCTCATTCTATCTAAGATGTCCTGTCGTGCTGGATTCGGCGATAACATTCCGTCAAGTCTCTTAATAATTTTGTTATGGATTGAGGAAATAGTTTTATTGTACTCTGGATTATAATTCATATATCAGTCGCTAGAGCTTGCCCAATTGGAACTTCAGCGTCAATAGGTCGTTCTTTATTACACTTTCGTGAAATTCCTATTGAGGTTGACTCATAAATTTCCGTGAAGACAATTTGTTATCATTTATAAGGTTTTCTTCATTCTTATTACCTGTCGCGAAATCTTTCTTATTGATCGGCGTTGAGAAATAGTCTCCTTTAATGCTCTTGTCGTAGAAAAAGAGGGCGACGTTATCGAGAAATTATCGATTTCGACATTCGAAGTGCAGAATGCTTTCCAGATGCCCTTATTTCTCCTAAAGTAATGCCGTTTGCGCTTCATTCTTGGTTTGTAGAATTTCAGTTACTATACCAGGAAGATACTTTTATGGCCGAGTGAGACGACGAATTTGATCTAGATTTACATAATTTCGAGAGAAATGTTCCAGGTCCCTTAGAACCGTAAAAATAATATGAAATACGATCGCATTGTACTCATTAATTTTATTTATTCCGTAGTGATAGTGAGGGTATACTCCTCAACATGACCCTTGGCTGGGCATGTTAAGATGGCAAAAACAGCGACGCATACATTTCGGCAGTAAATGGAAATACGTCTTACCCTCCTGATTGGTATCCTTGATTTAGACGTCTTCGATATTTTCCCCATCCCTTCCCTTGAGGATTGGTGTCACCGTGCCTACATACCCCCAGGGTACGCCACAGTGCAAAATTATTTCAGTAGAAAAATATAAAACTCGTGCAATTTTAACACTGTCTTTCTTAGGAAGAAACATTCCTATGAGTACTTCAGCAGTGACATTAGTCACTTGATTATTTTATCCTTCAGTATAGGGTTTCTTTCCAGTCATCCGCCCGTGGTTTATTAAAACTAAATATATGGCTCATTGTTTAACTCAATACAGTACTCGTTTCTAATTAACTAGTCCAGTTATTTTATATATTTTTAGTTTACGAGTAGAACTCTTACTCTCTACCAAGTGATTTTAATTGTTGGCAGATTGATTTTGTATCATTTCTACCTTACATGTGGAAAACTATTTTCGATTATCTACTTGTGGCAATGATAGTTAATTCAAGCACACACGTCGGAATACTTAAAATGACCAAAAGATGACTTCTGATTTCATTTCACTATATCGTGTGCGTTTGTAATTTCGCTAGATTTTCGCAGTGAACTATGTAGTTGATTTTAAGTTTATTGCTAGCTGATTTCCATGTTGCCTGTTAGCATCTCTCCGAATTGGAGCGGGGTTCTCTGGTGGCTGCACCACTCCGAATTAGCGGATGGCTTTACGAATCCACTACACTTCAGACACCGATCGTAATTCAATTGTGTCAAAAGAAAAACTTCCACCGTGGGAATGTCAGGGAATTTTACGACATAATACCATTTCGTAAAAAGCAATGTGGTATAAATAATGTAAATAATCGTCATTAAAGTCTGACAGAGTTCGAGTATCGGATTAAAATATTCTGTGCATCGATGTATGTTTGGCTATGAAGTTTTGGCATTCTTTTCACAGAGACAGCAGTTCTTATTAAAATCAATAACTATAAAATAACTATAAGAGAATATGTCTGACAGAGTCATGAATATACCAGTCTGCTTTCTCCGTCTTTTACGAGACTAATTTTTTTCACGGTGCACACTCCTTTACCATTTATTTAATTCAATGGCTCTGGTGGACGAGGTTTCCGTTATACTTTTTAATAATTGATGCGTTTCATAAGTACCACTTAGAAGAAGGACAAAAAGGGAATGATCGCTATTGGGATTTTTATAAGCTCAGTTGCACTGTTGCAGTTTGTGCAAGTCTCTCTCTTAATTGTTTCCGCATCCATTCTTGTTGGGAATGAAAATTAGACAGGCAGCCGATCCAGTGCCTTCTGATCCAATTTATCAATTTGTCGCGAGAAAAAGCGCGCCGTCTTGCTTAAGCGTGTTCGCAATATTTATTTACCTACGCACGCGATCAGTTTTAATGCGTTTTTTTCTTTGCTCGCTTATTCAGCAACAGGTTGTCGCGGCGAGTATCTGAAACGCAGCAATCTCTCTCATTTTACATATGCCTCCTGCAGTATGAAATGCTCTAATTGTGTCGACCTTTTCCTCATGTCATCTGATCTGTATGCACGTGCACGTAGCCGAAGAGCTCGTTTTCGGATTTGAACTTAAGTTGATGAAGTTCTTTGTTTTTTAACTCCGGCCCCTCTTGGTGGGAACAGAGCGGCGACGGAAAATTTTATAATTTATCGCTTAATCACTTAATCTGTCTTCGAGACGGAAAATGAGAGGGAGTTAGAAGGCAAAAGTAAAAGCGTGCCACGTAAGACGAATTTCGCTGTAAGAATGTGATGAAACCTATCACCAGAATATCTATTCAACGGCCTCCTCCCGAAAGAGTTCGTCCGCGGTCGTTACTGATAGACGAATTTTCTCTTTTTAGTCTGTCTGCATAGTCTCCGTGGCGTAATGTTTTGCCGAATAATTGACACCGTTCCTTGAATGCATTTGTTGGAAACTTGTAGGGCACGGATAAATAATAAATCAATATAATTCGGTGTAAAAATGTAGAGGTATGCCACTCATCTTTTAAAGGAATGCCGAATCCCTGTCGAGGACTCAAACGCACCTTCGATTTGAAGGGCCGTTTTGCCCCTGTGACTATAATGCGGCAAACGAATCGTCGTGATCCTCTTTTTCCTCATCATCGCAAAAATCGTAACAGAAAAGAGTACGTCCGTTTTTCTGGTGTTGTATTAAAAAATTGTACTTCGATGAAAATATTTTCGTTCTAATCTGGTTGAGAGATTTAGTCTCTAGGACACGATTTTGACGTGGATATGAATGATCCTATGGAAATGATACCAACGCCAGTGAGTTTAATCATCAATAAGGAGTCATATTGGCTAATAAAATGTCGCTAAAATCCAATTTAATTACAACGATAACAGTAGGGTTTTTTGAAATAGATCACAATGCACCTGATTTTTATTATGTCTAGAGATAGATACGGGATGGCTTACTGTCTGCTGATGTCTTAGCTGCTTATGGCTAATATCCGAAAGCAAAGTTTGACAGTGGCTGTTTTTGTAAATTACCCTTCTCAATCCTATATTTATTTTATTTTGATGATTTCTATATATATTAAAAAATAAATTTATTCAGACGTTTTAAGATTTCTGACCCACGTTGAACCTATGTAGTGCTTTCCAAAATTCGCCCTCCCTTCCAATACCATCTCAAACCTTTAAAAATATGTGATTATGCTCTTTTGGATGAAACTCGTGTTCTTGTTGACGTTTTTATTTTTATTGTACTTGTATACTACCATGGGTGTGGTAGTCCACTAAGGGCTAGGCTACTGACCGGAGGGCCCGGGTTCGATTCAGTTTGACGCCTCTCAACCTCATCTTCACACAAGCTGTGTAGGTAAAAGGCCCATGGTCCAGTAGGACCCTTTAGTGTCCGGGTACAGGGAAATGGACTGGCTGCCCTACCCTGTTGCGTGAATTTCACACGCCGTTGGGCTTAGTACTGGGTGAGCTCTCCCCTCTTAACCTGTCCAAACTGACCTTCAGAGTGATTACTGTTATTTGTTACTACTATCATGTATGGTTGAGGGTAGTTAGGAGACCTTAGAGATGCGGTCATGAAAAAGAATGGGGAAAATAAACTGGGTAGACAACGAACGGAGAAGTGCGAGAATGGTAAGCTTAAGGGAGAAAATCTGAGGAAGTAAGAAAAGTGAATGAAAGAGAGATTAGGAGTAAATGGGATGTTGAAATCCATAAAGGATAGGAGAACGTTAAATGATTGTTGTTGAGGGAGGAAGAGCAATTT
>LYUA01000005.1:1657867-1668265 GCA_002093875.1 Calopteryx splendens
GATTCAAAGGCATTGCCGTTGGTTGATTCGTTTCTCTTAAATTTAAAGCGATCTGTTTTATTCGTTCCCAAAGAACTATTATGCATATTCTGTGATTGAATGAGGCTAAAAGTAGTTGCTTCCGGACCAACTTCCGAAATATAATAATAAAATGTATTTTGGTTCATAATTTGCAATTTGTAAGCAGTGAACATTGCTTTCTTACGAAATAGTTATTACTTCCTTAGCAAAGGCGAGTTCAGTTTCACAGTGCATCATCAATATGGTCGGTACATATAAATTCGCTTTCAGAAATTAAGTGATGGCGTTAATCAGTAAAGTATTTAACGCACTGCCATAACGTTTCGCAATGATAAATACATTTTAATTTGATATGCATAAAGCAAATTGTAAGAGGGTGTATTCCCAAAAGTCTCAAGCACCTAAACAAGTACGAACCACATTACTGTAAGGCAGTGCCTTTGTGCTTTCATGGCGTTACCAAAATCGGAACCGGAATCTATCAGAAGATCAATCCGGACGCAGATGCCGTGGAACCGAACCCAAGACCTCTGCGTGTGAAGAAAGTGCACTCCAATCCAATCTGTAATGGTGATTTTTGTTTGAGCCGTGAAATCGTGGCGTCGGAACACCCGAAACGAAAAAGGAAAACGTAGAAACGTCCTCTCGCGATTTATTGGCCCTCCCGAAAATTCATGCCTCCACCTTTTGGCCCGTTTTGAAGACGAGCATCTTGACTCCCAGGCACGAATGATGAATACGCGCGCGGTCAGGCTCATTTGTCTCTCTTGAAATGAAAAAATAAAATGGAACTGCTTCACGCACCTCGAGCCAACGAGGCTCCACCCCGAGTGAGTGGGAAACTGTTTTGCATCGGCCTAGCCGTTGGCGGCGGTGGCGTTGTGCCTGCGACTCTCGCACGGACGAGAGTGGGCCGAGGTGGTTTATTCCGCCTTGCGGAGGCTGAATGGGCCTGGCTGAGCTTTCTCCTGCGCTCATTAGAGACCGAAGTTGGTGCGAAACTGGTATAACTGTGATTCCCATTCGTGGGCATCATGATTTAGTGTTCATTTCATTCCCAAACTGCAGCTTATTGATATAGATTACGGTTGTTTACCGACTTGGCTATCACCTGGAGGATATCTTGGTTCCTCCGAAATTACTTGGTTCTAACGAGACTGGTATATCATCGGTTGCGCGTTCTTTTCTGCATTAATGAATCAGTAGGTTTAGTAAAAAGATGTTACAAAACACCCGTAATTGGGTCAACATGTTGATGAATAATTTTAACCTATCTATTTGGTTTTAAATTCGTTTTGTTTGCTAATTCGATTGCTATTATGATTCCCGCATGATTTAACTTATTGTCCATTTTTTAATAAAACTTGAATTTCACATCTTCCAATTCCTAACTTTTTTATAGGTATGTAACCTTTGATTGGTGCACCAATTTTGTGCGAAAGCGGATTCGCCATCCCATCATTACTTACAGAATTAAAAAAGACTAATTCTTCTGAGCCAATTTCCTGTACTGGCGTCTATTTTTAACTGAACGTCCAGGCATGCACTATAGATTGATATCACTGGTTTAAATGAGTGCGGTGAGTTTAGGAAATTTTCCGTTCAAGACTCTTTCGATGTTAAATTGATTTATTTAATGTTCAGTGAAATTAACGCAGTTGTATGTGGTTTGATATGATGGCAGGCGTGAAGACGAAGAAATATGAAGACATAGAGGGGTTTACCGATGAGAAAACTTATTGGAAAGTTGAGTCCCTGGATTGATGATTAATGATTTTCTGCGCATGATACATAATGCTTACTTTGTTGCGTGTCAAATATATATCAAAATATGCCATTTTATTTCAATATGGTAGTTTTTTTAGATATACGAAACATATTGCAATAAAAGAAAGGTGTCGGACTGACTAAAAAAAATTCGAAGATTTTTATAAATTATGAATTATTAGTTTTTTGTACCGTTGATATTCTAAATCCAAAAATATGGGCAATTGCCACGTGATATAGAAATTCAATATTCGCAATGAGGGTCCACTTTCACTCTGGAGCAATACCTTGCCTCCTCTCAAATATAATTGCGCTAATGCCTACTAGAGTAATGCCGACTGTCGGGTAGATGGATACAATAACTCAGTCACCTTTAAATTTTTGCAGCGGTAATTTTGTTGAAATGTTGAGTATTGGTCTGAAAAACTGTTACTGGAGCTAAGATAATACTTGGACTTAATTAAAGTGATACATTACAACTGACGCTTCCATTGAGCCCATTGTAATATAGTATATACTGGAGACAGAATTATTTAAGATTATTCTGGAATCCTGTTAAAGATCTTATTCGTAGAGCAGTATTAAGTGGACTCTTGCGTAGATTCAATTGTCTACGTAAAAGATAATAGACTATCTTTCGTGAATTGATTCCAATCGAACATAGTGAAATTATTTTTAGGTTGCGTTGTACTATATGATTTGTACTTGTTACCAACTTTAAGTGCAATTTTGCGAATTCATACAATTGTGTTACTTCTTGGAGAAACGTGAAAAATAAAAGTTATCAAGAATGAGTAATTTTATACCTATTTCTCCGTAAATCAAATGGAAGGTTGGTAGTTTCCCTTGATGTCGTTTTCAAAACTTATTTTAGTACGATTAAAGGTAACTAGTTAATATGCTAGAATTACAGTCGGACCTAAGGTAATCTGATTTAATTACTAGTCAAAACGCGGGAGCTATTTAGGCCCACAAAATTAAAATGCTCCACTAATGTGTTGGCATATGGTTTTATGTTTAGCAAGCGATGATCTAACAATAGCCGATTGGCCCAGAAATGGGCTACCTGAAGCCACTCTCTCGTCAATCAAGCTTCGAAGACAGTTCCATTGTCAACCTTAGTTCATAACTGGAGTAGTTAAGATCGATTGTCGGGTAGAGGGATACAATGACTCAGTCACGTTTAAATTTTAGCAGCGGTAATGTTGTTGGAATGTTAAGTTGAGTATTGATCTGAAAAACTGTTACTGGAGCTAAGCTGATACTTAGTTAAAGTGATACATTACAGCTATATGAATAGGTTCAATAACTCATCTGGTGGGTTAATTTAGAGTTAGCGAGAAGTGCGATAAATAGTAGTCCTGGCAATAGATTTGTTATTCAGGACACATTTCATTGTTTTCACCACGTATGGTCCGATTGAGTAATATTCCCCGCTTCAGTCCCCTTTCGCGATTCGTCACGATGCTCCTGGAGGCCCCTGCCACAGTAGGAGTGTCGTAATTCCCGGCGACTCCTACCTCCCTTCCCATCTCAAGCAAGCATGTCACGTAAGCTTTCCGATCATCCCAGTTTTTCGGCACGATTTCGCTGCACATATATCGTGTTTGCGGTTTGAAGGCGCGGGTTAGAATATTGCTCGCCGCGAGATCACATGCGCTCCGTTTTGCTTATTTCCATCTGGCGGGAGGACGACCGACGGTTGCGCAAACCGATTACGAGCCGTTAAACCTCCCTCCCCGTTTTATAAGCCATCCAGACGATGGAAAACCATGCCAAAAATGTTCTCATTAACGGGGTTCCACGAGGGGAGTCGTTCCGATTTCGGGACAATGGGGAACATCCGTAAGAAGGTAGTATTTTTGGACTTATTGATCAGTGTGCCGCGAAGAAGCCGCGGTGTGTCCCCCCCCCCTTTGTTTCCTCTCAAAATCGATGGAGCGGAACTTTGGTTTTTCACACACTTTCGCACCCTTGGCCGAACCGTAAATGCGGTTTTGTGAGAGTGGTTCTATGGGTTTTTCCCACGGAGTCGGCGTGACAGTTCGCTTCGCCGGATCTCAACTTGAACTCTATACTATGTCCCGCCCCCCGGTAACTAACCCGGAGTCGTCCGAGTCTTGTTCGTAGTCTAAGGAAAATCCTTTCTTAGCGCATTTATTTCATTTCCGACTTGACTCCTACTCAGTGAAGAGCCAAGGTGAGCGCTTAAACATTCCCCTCAGGCTCAGGATTGTCGCCATATTTTCTCTCGCTAGTATAACGTCGCGTTGTGGAGTTCATAGAATAGGAACTTAATATTGTTGCTTAACTACCAAGTAATTCCCGTAGATCTGGATTATTCTCTTAATACCCTAGGTTTTAAGTACCATAGACATCGACCCTAAGGCTTAGTCGAATGGTCTCAGTAGTAATACTGAGTTCTAATTTTTTTGGAAAAGTGCGAATCTACACAGCGTATCCAACAACTAAAAGTTGCTTACTGTGTGCATTTTTCGGTTTGGAGACAATGTTATAAATTGTCATATTTTTGTCGAAATGATTAAGTGTAGGCTTGTAATTTTAAAGTTTCTAAATTGTTTGCAGCATAATTTTTAACTCTTGCATAAAAATTGCGGGTATTCTGAGTTTTGTCAATTTGAAGAAGTCAAGAATTTGTTCATACCAGAAAGAAAATCTTTTGGAAATGACACTTTCGGAAGTCATCTGCAATTAGAAAATTCCGATTATATAATGCTTTTAGTAAAACTGATTATCTAGTTGCATTATATGTACCTAGTATCAAATAAATTTCTTTCATTGTCATAACGATTGATAGCGATAAATGAATTATATGTGTTTACTGCAGTATGAAAACAAATGAGTAGGAGTCTTATCTGGTTGACCCAAAAAGGTGTGGGTGGGGTAATGGGGCTCACTCCATTCCCTCTCCTCCCAGGTTCCTCCACTGACTGAGGAAGGCTTTTAAATCCTTACCAAATCGAGCCCAAATTAATCATTAATTGCTGCATAAAGGTTTTACAATTTCCGAAATGTGCGTTTGGACGTGGCTACGGCGTTGTCCATTCGTTGTATGATCTCGCTGTGAGCATTAACCGTCGTGTTTGAATCTATTGAGACATGTAGTTGCTAACGTTGTTACCCGAGGCACCCAATGGTGTGCGCCTCCAATTCTCTGGTATTTATGCCGCCATCGATCGTGGATACGCGGACGCGGTGGGCGTCTTAAGTGAAAGTCGAGCGAATGAGACGTCGAAAAACTTGGATTCAAATGTTCACCCATTTACTTATTAATCCCAGTCCGAGCGATTTCCCTGCTGGGAGTGAACTGACGGTAACTTTTATCCTTCAATCCACCTCGTCATTGTTAAAAATGTCTTGAAAGTAATGATCTTTGTAGCATACGCTGCAAGTTAGTCATTTTCATTGTGCAGTATGCTTAATTTGTAAGCCGTAGTATTAAGAACAGAATGGGAAAATAAATCAAACCGTTGTGACCGTATTATTTAAAATTCCCAAGCCTTTCATTTTTAATATTCGTTTCTTGGCATTGCGTTCAGATATCATTTAATGAACCAAACTTAGAGACCATAATAATCGACATTTATTCGTAAGATGAGGTATAGCGCTAGCTAAATCGTGGTTTAGAATACTCGAAGCTAAGCTGTTGCTTTGCGTATTTAGTTGTTTTACATATATACCGGCTACCTACGCAAATTATTTCAGAAATAAATATGCTCCAGTCATAAACTTCATCATAGAAGATTATTACTAGGAAATAAATTCAAGTCCAGTTAAGTCGCACATCCTAATCCGATTAAATACAACATTTGTGTTGTTGATAGTATATTGTCTCCCGAACAGTTTCCCGGCGTGGGGCGTACGCCCACGTAAGTGGAAAATTTTGAATATTTAAGGGGGGGGGGCAATTAAAAGAGGATATTCCCGAAATAAATGTGATATACAATTTATTTTCAGTGAATAAAATCAGATTGAAAAAATTTTTACCTATGTCCCTTTTTTGTTGAAGTCCACATTTATCTTATACCTTTTCTGAACTTGGCTACTACGGAAGTGGGGGCATTAAAATCTTTGAGGTGTTGAGGGAAATATGAATTGGATACTCTGTTCTATAAAAAATAGATCTTGTCCTATTTTACTGTTAAAATATTATTGTTAGCTTATTTATTCCGTTAAATTAAATATATTACCATAATCCTGTTACCAAATCCATGACTACCAATTACATGCGATACATAGTTACATTGCATTTCACTGTTCTCATGTAATTTTATTTGGAAATTTGAATTAAATGTAGATAGATTGCATCTTTTCAAAAGACATCTAATATAGAGATGCTACAAAATTTATTGTTGTTTTTACTCATTTGGTTAAATTTGAATATACTATACTAAATTTAAGTAATTTCACATAGATACTTTAATATTTTTTCTTAGCCCGAGAGACAGTTACGAACTAAACAGAATTCAACATAGATTTTAATTGACCTTAATACAATTAGACACCACGTACTTTGAGGTTGATTTCCATTTTAGTAATCTTTCCCAAGTAAGATAGTATTTGCTTCCCATGAATGAATCTAATGAATTAATTCAAGGAAGAAAATATTAAGTCATATTTTCTTAAGTCATGAGGGGTTAGATGAATTTTAATGTTTAATTATTTCTTACTGTTGATGAACAGTAATACCTATTTTGAAGTTCGCTTATAGAAAGCATAAAAAGCGTGTTTTTATCGAATAAGTTGTTCTATTATGTAATTACTACTCTTTACAGCTCCTATAAAATAACACGTGAGAAAACCTACGGTTCTGAGTGAATCCTATCTTCCCTGAGATATTTAAAGATTATTTCTCCATTGGTTGTGAAAAGATTTTTTACACTTGCCGCTGTGCCAGATCCCGGCTTTTGATTTTTGCAAACAAATATCTTGAACTATATAAATTTCCATGACAATGGTAATTCTTTTATCTGTATCTCTCGATCCTGAATGTCGTGTGTTATTGTTTAATTGTTTCAAATTCATGTGGCCTAGCTGTTAGTACCTACGTGCGTGTCTAATTACTTAGTTCTTAATTAACCCTTTAAGTATCGCATTTTCCAATGGCGAATAAGGATCATTTTACCCATTTCACATTATTTTTTTACCACAATGTGGTCATCTACGTTACGTAATTCCGGTGGACACTATTGCGATCGAAAAAGACAAGGAATTTCTTCTCGCGGTATCTTGTAAAATTTACTCCTCTTGAATTTCTAAAATCTATTTGCTGAATTAAGTCATTTTCGCCGAATCTTGACCATTTTTTTAAGGAATTTTGGATCGCTTGATTCCGAAGTCCTATATGTTAAGGCGATATTTCTGTTGATAAAGCGGGATCCAAGACATATCTTAGCTATAGTTTTCTTCTATTTCATTCAGGTTCGTTCATATCCGATTCAGGTTTTTGTGCTAGCATTGGATGTTATTAATTCAAAGGTGAATTACTTCATCATAATCTAAGTTAAAGGATCTCTTTTTTCGCTTATATCGGAGAAGGAATCATCTGGACAACATAAATTTCCCAAGTTTGGATGAATATTAGTTGTTTTGAATCATTTAGGTATATATTTTCTTCGCTAGCCTTTCTAAAAGTATTATGCTAGAGTGTCTATTGATTGAAGATAGCCTTCAACACCCTGTTTCCCCTCAATTCCCTACCATTTACTTTTCCTTCTCTCTTCGAAATTTCCCCATCTACTTCCTCTTTCCCCAACCCTGCCTAGTACATGTTTCCTTTTTGTTTGTTTTCCTCTCCGTTCACCCCTTATTTTCTCATTCATTTTTCCGTAAATTGAAGCTCCGTCATCTCTTAAATATGGTTTCGAAGCTAAACATCCCTACAAATAGAAATCCTCACCAATTTCTTCTTTTCGAAAGCATAGTAATACTCCAATTGAATGACGCCCGATAGAACACCTCTAGATTGTGGCCAAGTATCCATTGGGTAGCCAACCAACCAACTTGTTCCTCAGTCCTGGTAGTTTAGGGAGAGTTACATTGGCCCGTAGCTGTTGTTTCTAAAGCCTTCGGGTTTTTTTTCCACAAAAGATATAAGAGCCCGGCCACCCTTGTTCCAACCCGTTTTTCTGCTTCAGCGTGGACCTTGGGGCACGCCTAATCACCCCTCCTTCACTTTGGTCTTCCCTTCGTGCCACCAAAGTTGACTTTTTATAAAAAAATCAGAATATTTCGTTCGCTCGCCGTCAAAACAGAGCCGTAGCGGATGGCTTGACGAATGGAGAATTTCATTTAGGAAATAACATTTAAGAGTATGAATCCATCCATTTAACCCCCCAAGTTGTCATTTCGCGGAAGTGCTTTTCATGGGAATGCAATAGTTTTCTTTTTTACTGCGCAAGTGGTACTCTTTACGATAACCGAACGTGTGCGTTATGTGAGCGTTATGTCAAATATTATTGCCAGGAGAACGGAATGGGGAGATACGTACTAACAATTTTTCGTTAGAAGTATGAATTTGAATCAAAATGTTTACTCTAACTAATTTTGAATTAATGGATTTCAAATTTTCTTGCATTCATAATCATCCCAAATAAAATTCTTCTCTTTTATGTCGCTTGAATGGATCTTGAACTTCAAAAACCTTTGTCTCATTGTGTAAAATACCTGATTGTGTAATACCCCATTGTGTAAAATACGCTAGTAAAATTATCAGGAGAGGAATTTTCGAGAGAAAAATGACTTCGCCTTGCTCGATATTGTGATTTATGGACTTATTACAAAACCTGCATGAAAGCGAACGGCAAAAGCGAAATGACATTCTTTGACATTAAATTTGTTAAGTTTTTTAACGATCAGATTTAAGCCTTAATGGAACAGGGTAAAGCATAAAACTTCGAATCTCAAAAGTACTTGCTCCATTCCTATAAATAGAAGATAAATAAAGGCTATGCAAGCATAAAGATTGAATTAAAAAATATATATATTTGATAGATTTTCTACATTTCAGAGCGTATTACTAAAAAAAATCCGGTTTTGACCTGTTTATAAACATTAGACTTTCAGAGTACTTCTCCCCCTTTAAATTCCATGCTAGTGTTGGTGGGTCAATTTACATTTCATGTCCCAGTTTGAATTCCTGTCAAATTTAATGTACAACTTATTGATTAGCATGAGCAACGAGGCCTAGGACCCGTTTTGTTATGCCATTAATAATGTTTGTGACTTTGAAAGATTTACTCTTTATATTTCCAACGTAGGTATGTGTCAGTGTGAAATTTGTCGTAAGTAGTGTAAAGGGCTATAGGTTAAGTAACTAAAGATTTCTTTAATAGTTTACGTTTAGCGTTATCGAATCTGGTCTCTACAAAGTAGCAGCAAGAATTTCAAATTATCCCTAGCGATCACAAATTTAGATTGTTGTAAATATTCTGTAGCGTGCGTATTAGTTAATTTAAATATATCAAGGGTGTTTGTTTGCGTAGTTGGTAGTGCATTCATCTGACGATTCTTATAGTTGAACTTTATGAAGTGATATAAACTGGGCCGTATACTTCAAATAATCATTGATGCATCAAGTTTTATCTCCTGGCGTAAAAATTTTATTCGGCCCGTAAAATCTCTGCGGAGGCCCGCGGAGATATTATTTCCTGTTGAGGGCTTTTGGATTTTGAAGCGTTTGTGAAACTTGGGCCCATGTAACTTCGGCAGTATGGGCGCAAGGTTAGCGTATCTGTTCGGTGTCATCTCTTCGGCTCGTTTTCTCGACTAAGCCAAGCTTCATCGCGATTATTCCTCTCTCCTCCCGTGGTGAAGCTGTCTAATTTTACAATGCCTGGTTGAAATACGCCTATGAATGGCTGTTATCAGCGCTGATGAGTCTCGTACAAATCCCCCTCCCTCACCGTCCGAGAAGACTACGCTGCCTATTCACCTGCAGGTACGGAGGGAGTATTCGTGGGTTAAGTTTACGCGCCTGCTATAAAGTGGCCCCTTTGATGTGAAATCTTGGTTCGAAGTCGAAGGGTGTGCCTTCCTAAACGTTCCGGCTCGATGGAAGACGCAGTGTCGACACATAGCTACGTAATCGGCGTACGTGACGGTATGTCCTCCATGTGGCAACGACGTGTTTTGGATAAACGGCTCATATCGGGGCCGAGGTTAACCGACAACGCTTTAGTGTATTAATGTTCTTTTCTCATTGCCAAATATATATCGCAGACATGTCCATGCATAAACATAAAATATAACGGAAACCTAAATACTTAAATCGTTACAGTTAAATGCGTCACCACTCAGGAAAATATTCGACTATTTAGCAACGAAACAAACGACTAATTTTAGTTAACTTCAAATATTTTAAAGATGTTCTATATGCATATATATTCTATTACAGTACTTTTCTGATCGTTTGAAGTCTCTTCGGTGAGGTATTTTCAGAACGAAAAATCGCTTCTAGATACATGATTATTAAAATATTTTTCCTAAAGTAGACCAAATGCAAAATGTATTATAAGGTTCAGGGAAAAGAAACACTGCAATTCCACTTTCACAAATTTATTTTCACGACCATGGTTTCACTGCTAAGCA
>LYUA01000005.1:1692347-1702506 GCA_002093875.1 Calopteryx splendens
GCTTGGATTCCAGTTTTTCAACGATGTAATTTTCCCTTGAACTCCTTGATCGTAGAAATAGTTCCTTTTGAGCGTATACGGCCTTTATCTTATGATAGATTGGCGTTTAACATTGTCTTAAATTGTACAGACGATTCGAATTGAACCTTTTTACCTAATCTGTTGTCTGTACCTGTTCGGCCTAAGTTAAGTTAATTATCTGAGACTTCACCGTTCGTATCAACTTATTGGCAAACATTTTTCAGATTTATTTAAATTCATTTTTTGTTGATTTTTGTGTTTACGTTTTAATATTAATGGGGGAAACTGGGGTAACTGCCGCGACAGTACCTTAAAAGGAGCTACACGCTGCTGTGCATACATGTGCGAAAAATTCAGTGTAAAAATCATTCGGAAATCGAGGGATCCGGGTTCGAGTCNNNAAATTCAGTGTAAAAATCATTCGGAAATCGAGGGATCCGGGTTCGAGTCCCGGTTAAGGCGAATGAATTTTACGCTGTGAATTTTTCGTATATTAATATTAATGATTCCAACATTAATTAAGTGCTTTTTTATCTGGCGAATAATAAACTTTGGCCTCAATTTAAAATGTTTTTTCAACAATGATGAATTTCTGCCATTTTCCGTACAATTTACTCCGTATATTTTTTTTTTTACTTCCTGGGGTGATAATTGTAACCGCTATAAATAAACCGGTCTGGTTATGAAGTGAAAGTGGCCGAATGCTGGGACAATAGTCTCCAATTTAACTTTCGCCTCGGGGATTAGTTCTATGCAAAATAAATATGGGAAAAATCATGAAGAGTTTTGGGAAAAGGTGGAAAACAAAAGAAGCATATGCATGTAAACGCAATGAGATTGCATACTGCGCAGTGTGGATTAAAGTTTCCTTGAAAATACTGTAACAAATATTATTTGCTTCAAAAAGTTTCGGGATAGTTGCAAAGAACATACGAGATTTCATTTGCAAATTGCGATTGGGAGTTAATGGAATGGGTATTGGACATCAACTAAATCCGAAAAGATGCAAATATTAAAATATTATTACTTAAATAGCATCTTAATGTCAGCTCTGAAAGAAAGTAATTCTGTTTGAATCGTGATCCGACGGTGGGATATAGGCTGGTATTCACAGTTCTCATTCTGCCACAACTTGCGACGCATTGTTGAGGGGAATGATCGAGGGCAATGTAATGTGTAGATAAGCTCTAAAAAGGATGCATTCTCCATATGCTTTCTGTAAAAAATGCAGGGGTAGGTACCTACAGCAAGAAAACTAGTTTCTAGTACCTTGTTACCAGTACGTAAGGGCATAATCCTAGATATCGGTGCTTATGGCAATAATCCTGAGTATTTATCGGTACCTGGATAATACCCAAAACCTGGAAAAATTGCATGCAAAAGAACCCTCTGGGATACCTACACTGGTGAACCACGCGCCTACTTCTGCGGGATACGTTGTAAAAGACTAAAGCTGGTGGAAATAATTACTATTATTTGATTGAATCGTGGTCCGACAAATCAAACAGGATTTTTATGATGTTCACTTTGAAAAGTTCGTAGAAAAGAAAACGGAGTTGTAAATTCTCGAGACTATTCCACCAATTTGCGTGTCGATGTGACAGCGTTTATTTGTGTGGTCGGATATAATCGTCTATGAAATATTGCATGAAAACATAAATATTTCGAGTCGGATAGATATGCTTAAAACTCATGCGTCCATTTACAGCCGATTACTTGCGACCGATATATAGTTTGAGTCACTGCTGTCAGACTTATTTTTGGAAGTAAGACAGGTGGTGTGTTTTACTGAATGCGCAATAGCAAATGTAACTGTGAGTAATATGTTTCCAAGTTTTTCCTGATATAAAGAGTGAAAGAGTTTGTGTTGCTATTATGGCTCTAACTGAATACAAAACGTAAATGAAAACGAGTGAAATGTAGAGTCGTAGAATGAAATAATAGACCCAAAAAAAATTACAAGCCAGCTGCTTCAGACTCATCTATCTGCTTTAATTTGTGGAGTGCTCACTATTATAGTTTTGTACTTTTTTCTAACTCGTGTACAGCCTGTAGGTAGGTCACTATATCCTTCACACAGTTACCCTCTCACGTAAACTATACCTTGAAAGGAAGGTTTTTAATTTCAAATGTTCGTGATCGTCCCTGATAGTGGTGGATCAAGTTCCTTCGGAAATTAAAATTATCTTCGGTTTCTCTTTCAAAAGCCATTAAGGTATTAAAGCAACTGCTGTTAAATTGGCGAGTTGCTGTCTTTGACGTCATGCCTTTAAAACACTTTAAAAAAAACTACTAAGCAATATTTTCCCCCTCCTCTCTGGTAGCAAAGAGGAATAAACTTTTAAAAGAGACATTTGATGTAAACAGGTGAATATTTTCCATATTTTATTTGTGAAAAACCCTGTACGGATTGAATTGGAGCCATAAACTGATTAGTATGTTTCAGCTACTATTTAATTGTCTCTAATTTATCGTTGCTTAGCCACGACGTACTTTCTTCACCACAATGATGGATAATTTAGAGCCTGTTTTTCTGTGCTTCCTTTGGTGTACACAGGATCTTCCTAAACTCAGAAGTCAGGAGGAAATCGTGTATAAATTCCCTTCAAGAAATGCACTAAATTTGAGTCCAGTTACTGATAAGTACGGTATTCACCTCTCAGATGGCAATAAGGTGAGCGCTGTGAATGAATTAGTTTTTTTCTGGATGCACTCGGTCCGAAAAGTTTTGGGTTTTAACAAAAGAAGGGCATTTTATTGATGCGCATAAATTTGTAAAAAAAAGAAGGGTCTCTAAGATCATATAACATATTTCAGAGAAAAAAATTTGTCAGAGGAAGTTGTGTTTAGGTATTACTGGTGTTTAATTCTATCTTTATATCAGCGGAAATTGTCTCACCTGTGGGATATAAGTAAACGGAACACTGCATGACATATTATTTTATATTATTTAGGATGACCATTTCTAGCCACAACTTACCAATTAACCTCTCGTTTGCTTTAAATTCGTATTTCGTTCCTTTGTGCCAAGAGTCTTTCTGATTCCTTATTTGAGATCGAAGCAAGAGAATGAGATTACGGAAGGATCGGAAGGTAACTCGAGCTCCGCGAAGCTGCAACTGGATTGATTCAATCAGGAATACAGAGAGCACACGCTCGGCCGAATCAATTCATCCATACTCAATTGGCCTTGTTCTATTGTCTTTTTCGACTTGTTCTTTTTTGTCTTTCCAATTCAATAAAAAAAGAGAAACGTCCGGTTATATCTGATGGAGGGTGGAAGTGGTTCCGACGAGATGGACTATCAAAAGCTATCGATCGCGGACGTCCTATGCTCCTTCCGCCAAACAATGGGGATGTTAAATCGCTACTCTTGAATGTTAATCGTTCTTGGTGAAGTAAAGGAAGTTCTGAAATAGTCCGCATTGTAGAAGGCAGCAAATTAACGGTTGAAAGAACCAGGAGATACTCGGTAAATTTGTAGAAATAAATAGAGGAGAACAAAGACGTCAAATAGTTTTCTTGTGATTCCAACTTTCCTGCTTCCATTTGGCGATTTCGGGACCAGATAACGAGTTATAAAACAATGAATGATGGCACAATTGCATGTTAACCTCTCTATTCCTGCTGAATAAGTCTGGTCAATTAGAGGCACCTGCTTAAATGCCTAAAGATCGTAGATTCGAGTCGCACCAACGACATGGGTGTTCTGTCATGGTTAGGTCCCTGGAAAATATGATTCTCGTTTCCCATAGCTACGTGTCAATTTATGAGTCCTTAAAAAATAAATGTAAATTTTCACTACTTACCTACGTACATCCCTGCCTATTAAATGTGTTTTTAAAAAACGGGCACGGATTAAATTGACGCGTAAAACTGATTACGATGTTTCAGCTATTATTTTTTTAAATTTATCTTTTCTTATTCAAGACGTACTTTCCTCTCCATTTGACCCTTCAGTGAATAAGATATCTTCCGAAATCTTCTGAATATGGGAGTTTCGAGGAGAAAAGTTTTGTACCAGTTGCTTAAAACCGTGAACTAATATAAAGCTCTGAGAAATGGGTCCCAGATGGAAATCGAAGGTACAGGGGATCCTAAGGGTGTATGTGCCACCATAATAAGTGTTGGAAAGAGGAAAAAAACCTTGGCTAATAAAATTCTTAATGCATAAATTCACACAAAATTTAAATATTCCACGTGACTGTTTGGTCGGAAGTGGTTTTCGCTACTATGTATCTTGGGATAATATTTCTTAATATATATTTTTACAAAGTCTGGTCCATCAGTGCGTATAAAATTAAGTTTGTTACAGTATTTATCGATATATTTTGTTGAAAAATAAGCCATCATTGGAAATATTCTTGCAAATATTTCCAATGAAGAGCATACTAGAATTTCCGACAGAAAAGTGTTGGTTGTATGTGGTATAGGTACTTATGTCAATTATGAATGCTTGCCTAAGCCAGGAAAAATGTCTGTGTATTAAAGTGTAATCCACCCCCACATGATTGTAGGTATGGAAGTGAAACTTGGGTGCAGCAGGTTAAGCACGCTAATGTCAATTAAATGGTTAGGGTACTTGAGGAATGTTGGTGATAAAAATGGAAGGTATAGGGTGAGGAATGAGTGCCTCATGAGAGAATGTAGATTGGATGTTCCGGTAGAGATAAGTATGAAAGAGGTGTGTTACTATGGTTTGGTTAAGTTGAGAGAATGGATGGGAGTCGAATCACCAAACGATGAATAAGAGTATATAGTTACCGAGGAAAGAGCAGGCCTAGAAATTCATGGGTAGAATGCATTATATGCATATATGTAATGGGCATTTAATGGTTAATTTACCTTTTTGTAATACATTTTAAAGAAGCAATGGGCGTAAGCTCATTCCAAAACTACATTTCAATTTTGACGTAATACTTCTCACAATTCGGTACGCATAGGGAGGTCACCTCGGGTCAGACTTTCGCGTTACCTGGTCTTAACCGCAGTACCCCGCTTCTAATCCGACTAGATGCATCGTTAAAAGCCAAGAAATATTCCTACGAACAAACAAAAGTATCATTAAACAATCTTAAAAAAACTGGCAAAATTGAAGCCATGTCAAAATCAGCTGCGATTTTTCACACACTCGGCAGTAAAAGCGTTCAATATCTCGCGAAAAACTCGAACTACGCTAATGAACAAATACTCATTTGAAAGCTTTTATAATAAGGTTAAAAATATTTAAAAAAAATACATTAAAAAAATAGTTCATACCATTTGAGATTGTCTCTGTGGTGTTTCACGTAAAATTTGCGTATCCGTCGTAGCTTGAACCCACTTGAATTTTTTTTACATTCACAAGGGAAAAATGGTTTCGGAGCGGAAAAGAGGGTGACGAAATGACCTTGACTTCATTTTAACCCCACCAGAGTCATAGATAGATGGAAATTATTCGGAGTGCCGATTTACGGGCTTCAAACATAACCTTGAATGTGAGTCTCTATCTGTTGGCATTACGCAACTGGAACCCAATGCATTCCGATTTCATAATCTCAAGGAAGATAATTTTAAAGGCATAGAAATACAATTTTTTTAAACTTCATCTGGGTGCTGTAATTTTAGAGATATTGTCATAATTGTACTAACAAATTGATATCTGCGCACGAATAGGTTTATATTCGTGAGTAAAGTGTATTTTATGCACAAGTCAAAATTAGTTTTTAATGCTCGATTTTTTTACTTTGCATGCTTGGACTGGGCATCCACGAAAATTCCGATGGTCCGAAAAGTTCAATTCCAAAAGGCAGTGATGTGCGTTTTATGTTTATCCATTTACTAAAACTCATTTCTGCAATCGAAGGCACAACCATAAAGCCACTTGCGCCGATGGAATTGCTTTGAAAACCCAGAGACCCTCACATTTACTTCTATTCAATGAGAATGGAGGGAAAGAGTGTTTCTCTTTTTAATTTGAGACCATTGAACAGTCGCCCTGAGTAGCAAACGTTTTATTAGCTTCATTTAAATTATGGATATAGGCGATTATCACAAATTATTTCAAATCGAATTTATTCAAACTGGAAAATGGACGAAAGTATATTAGCTGAACGAGGTTAATAAAATTATTCATGGAAAATCTCCATACAAAATCATTTTGATTTATTGGGATACGTACCCAGTTCTTCCGTGAAAAAGTCAACAAAGGTCAAATTAGTGCATTACCGTTCTTTAAGTTGAATATTGGGGAGGTTCGGAACTAGTTGCTGTTTCGCATGTCTTTTATGCTTCAGATACACGAGTCACTGAGTGGCGATCGATTGTTGGCGACAGTGATAGAGGGGAGAATGTTGGGTAGGTGAGGTAGAGGGGAGGAAAAAGATTGGGCATGTTGGATGTAATGAAGTGTGGCAGAAAGTATGTAGAAATGAAGAAAGGGTTATTATAGGGTTAAGGTTGTGTGTCCATTAGAAACCTACCCTAACCGGTAGATTACCAAATAATAATACCTTAAGATCCACCTATTTCACTCTATGAATCTCAATAGCCCCATTCACCCAAATTTCCCTCATCCCATCAGTTTATAAAAACGAATGTCCACATATCATCAATCCTTTTGGGACCACTTGGGGGCCCCTGATGATCACGCATATTTTCTATCCATTATCTATTGTGAAAAGGGTGAACATTTATGCTCTAATGAGTGGTTCCGTAGAAATTCGTTTTCTTGAGGGAATAGAGTTGGGAATCATAAGTTAGCTTAAGGAATAAGTTCTACCTGGGTTCTAAACTGATTTGCATCGCTTTTATTGATGTCGTAGCATGATGTCAGCAGTTGCGAGAGAGCTATCAAAACGACGGTCTGCACCATGGAGTGACGATATTCTTTAGCACTGTCATAAAAAGTTATGTAAAAATGAAGCCCTCCTTACCATAAAACACTTTAATAGTTTTTATTTTCCGTTTTGAATTAATGGTGGTAATTGGTGTATCGGTGGTGTCTCGAGTTCTCCAAGGCTATTTCAAAATTTCTGCGGCGTATAAATTCAGAGTGAGTCATAACCGGCTTCGTCTTAATACCCTCAAAACGTCAATTGTCAAGCTGTTTTCGTCTCAGTGGGTTAGTAGGATAACGAAGATAACGCTACCGATTAATTATTTTCCGTGTACAGTTCTGACTAAGATACTGGAGAAGACAGACATACTTAAATAAATTTTGACCACAGCTTCCTCCAGCAA
Organism: Calopteryx splendens; assembly: GCA_002093875.1. Taxonomy (NCBI): domain Eukaryota; kingdom Metazoa; phylum Arthropoda; class Insecta; order Odonata; family Calopterygidae; genus Calopteryx; species Calopteryx splendens. Next base: position 1,699,590 of record LYUA01000005.1, read on the forward strand.
ATTTAAACGGAAATGTAGACCTTTTTCTGGGAATTGTTTTCATTATAATGTGGAATTGACGGAGTGATTTCCGGCTGCACGTGAGTGGACGAAGGCTTACGTGCGTCCTTAATTATTAAATATAATATTTCTTCTTTTTCGTCCTCCCTCCTCAGGTGCGAAACAGAAAAATCCCCTTCTACAGCCGACTCCAGTGCCTCAGGTCTTGGCCTCCGTGACCTCCGGCACTGCTCGTCAGGGTCCTCATTCTTGGACGAAATGTCATCACCCAGCGGATCGTTTGTATATGGGCAGCAGCCGATCCATCTTCACCTGTCCCCAATTAGGTCTCGCCGGAAGTTCAGCTTCCCCGTGGCCCTGGAGCATGGGCCGCCGTTCGCGAATACACAGGCGGGCACGTCGGCCCGAAGGCGCTTCAGCGACGCTGTCTCTCGTCGGCTGTCGCTGGGGTGGCGCCACCATTACGGCGTCGGCGGGTCGGGGAGTATGTTCTCTCAGCAGCAGTCTGAGAGTGTGGCGTGGGAGGAGCGGCAGGTGATAGCTCAAGCGAAAGCTTTGGCCAGAAGGTACATGAGGTCTAGGCTGAAACGTTCGGGACTCCTATCCGGCAAGGGTAAGGGTGGACTTTCAAGATTAAGGAGTGCTACGATGTTGCTCTGCTCTCAACCGTCCACGGGATCCTCGTCCTCAGATTCCCAGCAGTCCTCCTGGAGTAAAGGTTTAGGATCTGGTGAAATGGGGGCAGCTTCTCCAGTGTGTCACGTGCTTTTAAGTGCTGGACAGGAGCTTGAAAGAATGCATCCACAGGTCAGCTGATAGTTTTGATAGAATGAAGGGCATGATCTAAGTGTCAGCGTGGTTATAGTATGTTTGTGATGTAATTTATCAAGAAGCGTTTATAGTTTTAAGTGTCTAATTCCAAATACTCCCAGTCCATTTCATATCCATGAAATGCCATGAAAGCTTTGAAAGGTTGAAAGTTGTGAAGCTTTTCCAACATTTTGAATTTATGCTCAAAAGTTATGTACCCTTCTGTTGTTTTTGTTGACTGAATGCCTTCACCTCTTCCCCTTTGTTTTTGACAAGTTTCCAACCCCATAGAAAGACCCTCCAGTCATGGCTGTATGCCTCCTAGAACACTACAAAATGCCTGCTACTTAGAACTGGACTTGGGAGTGTTTGGTTATGCTGCACCTCTGCCCCTGGTAAGAAAAAGGCAAAGCATGCAAAAGTCAATGTTCTTCCACACAATCACCTGCTTCTTCCCTTACCCGGCCAAGTCTTCTGATTTTCAGTTATTCATAGACAAGAAGCAGGTGAGGGGAGAAACTGATGACTCAAATGAATAAGTCCACATAAGAGCAACAACTGAGCTATTGGTTCAATCTGCATACTGGTTTTGCCTTTATACGTGGCTTTTGAAATATGAAATGTTCTATAGAAGTTATTTGTGTGTTACAAAAAATGTCTTTTTGCATTATTTACATCCCCCAGTCCCCTTGCTTTCCTTACAGTAAAAAAATATGCTTGTATAGCCCTAAATCTTAAGTATCTAAAATCACCTTCATTTTCGTCTTGAGGTTTAATCCCAGTCCTTTAGAATGCAGAATTGGAAAGATGATTGAATAAAGACAGACGTGTGGGGCTTATGCTGAGCTTCAGGGATTAAAGAAACCATGCTGTAGTAATGGGATGACAACCATACTGGTGTAGATTACATTATAAATTATTTTCAACAGTAGGTATGAGTGGTTAATTTGTTGATATTGCTCATTTCTGTCATGCAATGCTATGTTTTGATTATTGTTAATTCCAGTGTAAATATTTCTTAAGGCTGCAATGCAGATTATATGTTGTATGTGTGCACTCTGTGTACATTCATTATTACAAAATATTTTGGTGGATTATAAATATGGTTATAATAATAACACAAAATTCTGTCCTAGCATTTTCACAAACACAATAAAGCTCCCAGAATAGAGATATTAGAGAAAATATGTAAAAGAAGTGCTAGCTTTTTTAAATTTATATCTTCCTTAAAGAGTAAATTGTACTATTTCATAATTGCCTTAAATTTTGCAATATTTCATGGATATTTCTTTCTAATATGACTTAAAAATTAAAACTGTATACTGTATGTATATAGTAGAAATTAAAATGAAGCTCTATAATGGAGATGCAGGTTTCACATGTAAAACAGCAAAGTGCAAACTCTATTCCCCATTATGCAGGCAGTCAATGGAATCTTACTCTTCAATCAGAACACTATGTTACTGAAGATGTCACACCATGCTCAAGGTGGCTGCCACAATATAAGTTAACCATGCTCAATCCTTTTGTTCAGTTGTTAACTAAACTGGTCCATTTTCCATGTCAAGCAGACTTTCTATCCATGAAAAGGAAAATTGTACTCACTTTGTTGAGTCAGCTCAGTTAGGTCTGAAAGGTATTTTTCAGTGCTCTAGTGCCAATTCCTAGCATGAAAACTAATTTCTAATAAAATAAATTCAGTTATCAAATGTAACCTATAGGAGGCAAGTGATAATACATAAATATGCAATGTCATTGTTACTCCCATAGAATGAATTAAAAGAAATGAAATTGAAGAAGGCTATCTCTGAAGTAGCAAAATACCATTGCAGATTGTTTAAATAACTCAAAAGAACCTTTTTCAGCCTCAATGATTGAATTTTTCAATGCTGCGTTTTTCTTGGACTACTCCATATTGATTTGATTTCTCATCTCTTCTTTGTTCTTCTGTCCCATTCCCATCAAGCACCAATATATGCATCAAATGTAAGAGTACATAATTATTTTCCATGAAGGAGGTAAAAGAGCAATAGTTGTAAGCAGGGCCGCCCACAAGGGGGATGTATGGCGCAAGTTGCGCCATAGAAAAAAAATTTGGGGGGGAATA
>LYUA01000005.1:1709674-1727363 GCA_002093875.1 Calopteryx splendens
CCTCAGGTTACATTCTACTAACTTTTTCGCACATTTAATTTATTTTCAAATTGTTAAACCTAATTATATATTGTATATAAGGTCTCCATTTCTCTTGAAAAGATCCTGGCAATTTTAGCACGAACTTAGGCCACCCTGCATGGCACTGAAAGCGTTAATAAAATAATAACATTTTTATTTCCCAGTGACCACAGTATTGTATATAAATGACATAAGGCATGCCAAGTTGATGCATTTACACTAATACAGGTACATAGAATCAAGTAAAACAGGAAGTACCATACAGAGAAAATTACACTTATGATTTATCATATAGGTACTCACTTAAAGAGTAGTAAATTTTGTTAGAATTTTTAAAGTTTTGATTTTATACTATATTTTTACTTCTACTACTAATACAATTGATACTTAATACTAACAGGCAGTTTGTTACATGATCTCAGACCCATTTGTTAGAGGTCCTATTTTGATTATTTTTGTGAGTATTGATCTGTAGTGCAGAAGATTTTTAGTCCTGCTAGAGTGATGATGAAGATAAGAATTAGCAGGGAAGTCCTGCAAGTAGCTTTTGACGTACAAAAATATAGATAATATACAAATACATAGTCCAGGAAAAAGTTTTAAAGTTTTTGTTAATTGGTGAGGAAGGCGAATTATTTTGTTTACCAGAAGAAATCCTCGGTTCTTTTTTGTATTTTAAATATTTCAATGGAGAAATGTGAGGCTTCCAAAGAATTATACTGCACAAAATGTGTGCATAGTGCAAGTTCAAGAGAATGTTTCTGCTTGTCCTCTGTTGTAGTTGTCTGAAAATGTAGCTGGTACTAATAATTGATTTTAAAAATCAGCCATATCTGACCAGATTTTGCATATCATACTGCATATCCTTTCCACATTGCCCAGCAATTCCAAAACACTGCCTAAATAGCTCAAATTTTCTACCTGCTCCAGCTTATGCCCTCCATCTTTAATATTTATCTTTGGTTTCCTATGCCTCAAGAACCTCATTTCTTTCTCATTTATTTTCATGCCATACCTATCACATTGGCTCTGTAGTGAGCTCAGCAATGACTGCAGATCCTGACTAAATAAAGCTTGATCATCCACAAATTTGATTGATTTTTGATCAGTTCCCCACCTACTTTTACTCCTACCTCTAGTTCTTCCCATACCTCCCTTACCATTACCTCCACATATACATTGAAATCACCGGTGATAATAGACAACCCTGTCTTAACCCTCTGCCTACTACTGCCCACCCTGTTTTATAATCCGCTACCTTCATCTGTGTAGTCTGAGACATGTGCAGGTTTCGAATAAGTCTCCAATCTACTTCTACCTTCATTAGGTGTTCCCAATTAACCCTATCAAATGCCTTCCCACAAGCTATGAAGCAGACAAATATATCCTGATTATATTCTATATTATATCAATGGCCATATTATGTATAGCTTATTGAAGTACTCCATTTCCCCCAAAATCCTCAAGTAATTCTGGGATGTTACCTATTCCAACTGTACTTTTCATTTTCACTCCCTTAGAACTTTTTTTTCTCTCTAGTATTCCTGGATCCAATCTATTAATAGAAAATTTAAAAGAAACATTTAATATGGATGATAATTATCATCCATATTAAATGTTTCTTTTGGTAAAAATTATTTATGGAAAGGAATTGAAATTATGTACACGCCTTTTTAGGGAAAATAACCAGGTATACACAAGAATAAATATTACGGTGTGATACATAATTGTTTCATGAGGTTTCAAGATGCCACCAAGTTCACTGAAAATTTAACATATGCATAGCAGGGAAATATTGCTTTCAGAAAAAAATATTAGAATACATAAAGCTTACTCATTCCAAAATCAATTATTTCGACCATTTTAAAACTAGGGATATTAGTTGACTTTCTACCTTAAGAAAGTTTCCAGTGAAAATTAGCAAGGTTCTACCAGAGGGAATTGTATTGCGATGTTTTGTTAGTAACAATAATAGGACACCATTTAAATAAATAACCACATAAATATAAAGAATCAGTTTTATTGACTAGATATTTCGATTATGACAACAGTACAAGAATAATATTTATTATAAAAATCCTGAGTTACATGTAAAAACTACTACAATACTAAGCTTAATATAGAGCCACAGAAGTGCAAAGCATTCAATTTTAGGGATACAATGCACCATAAAATTTAGTATGGAAAATTTTCATTTGTATCACTCATACAAAATACAAATACAAAAAATCTTTTATGGCACTGGATAAATACAGTCTTTCGAAATATTTTCCATACATATTCCAAAATTGGAGCAATAATGACCATAATATTTTAACAATATAGAAGCAAAATTTAAAAGAGCGCCAATGTGGGAACTATTTTACATTTGCACTATTGATTAAATTTATATATATATATATATAGTATTTCTGGATTAATTTTTCATTAAATGGATTTACATATTTGTTCAAGGGGATAATTTAAAACATGTCAGATTCATCTTAGACCCATCACTGGTAATGGGTCAAATGCTTCAAGTAACAATATTTACAAAAACATCGTTTCACACCTTGTGGCAGATAAAAACTATTGAATTCACATTTTACAAAGACCAAAATAAGTTTTAAAATCTAACAGCACTTTTATAAGGCTACCCAATGATTTAACTTTATGAAAACTCGAAATGACCCTTCAAAGATTTATGACAAATGTAAACAGTTGACTTCCTCTCAATTAGATGATGAATCTATGTAATAATCAACATAGAGTCTAATGAGTAAGTGGTAAACTGTATTAAATTAAAAAAGAGAATATGTAATGTCAAAACCTCAAGTAAAAACCTCATTTGCATGTGTGTATGTATGTATGTGTAAGATTATATACAAAGTATTTTTATTAAAAGTTCATTAATATAGTAAACAAAATTTGCATAAACAAAAAAATTATAAAGAAATATTTACCCACAGGTACTATCAAAACTAATTATCAGCCATATATTAATTTTTTTAACTACCACACTAGCCACTTTCCTATCATAATCGGATGGAGTTTGAGTAGCTTTCATTCTATAAGAGGTGGGGATCACTTTCATAATTTGTAGAAATTATTTCTCTTTTTTACTGGCTGTAAATTTATGAAATTTTGTCTTACAAATATCACAATATACTTTCAGTAAAATGCAAATGAGATACATATCCTGAAGTCAAAATGTTTTTGTACATGTGATAGAATGCACAATGTATGCATCATAGAAACACCATATTGAAATCACACGAACATTATTTTTTTTTAATTATGACTTGTGTAAAACTACTACTGAAGTCATTTTTCATTTGAAAGGAATGCAAGTATAACTTTAATCACAATCAGAGAGGCTATTATAATCCTTTACTCCACTTTTATAATATCACTTTCCATAGCAACTACTAATGTGTAAATGGTATGCAGAGGGAACTAAGCCATTATTTCAACCCTTTCTAGGTCTCCTAAATTACTTTTTTTAAGAATTACATTTACTCTTCCTTATGCATTACATTGTGCGTTGGAATGACAATAATTATATACCCAAGTTCTGTATCCATTAATGTGAAACAAATTCAGGGCAGGAAATAAAATTATTTATAGGTTTTTTAAGTTTAAGAAAATGAGTATATAGAATAAATGTCACAGTGATACCCCAATTTACATTGAAAAGGCATTCTTGTACATAAAGAAAATGATTCAGTAGAAACTTAAGTGATTTTCTACACTGGAATCAATATTTCAAGAGGGCAGATTAGATTTTAAAAAGATTCTCTCATGTTATCAATTTATGTAAATATTTTAATCCAGTACTGTTATAAAATTACTGGTATTACATTTCACTTTCAACAACATTGGAGACTTCCAGTGTAGCTCATTTATGTCTAGCAAAAATGTGTTTTATTGAAGTAATTGACATCAAATAGTGATCACTAACTGAAATTTTATATGCATTCCCAAATATGGCCTACAAAGCTATTGAAGAAGTGCCACAGTCTTTGATAATGAACCTGAAACTGAGGTTCAAGAGATTCAGTTCTTATTGGTCAGCATGCTTGGATTTGGAGCAGATCCTAAGGTGTCAATTGCTGTGGGCTTGAACAAGGTTTAATGAATTCTGCTGTAGTTCCTTAAAAACATACTAATTAGTATGTTTACAACTCATGGAAAATTGAAATACAAATCAATCAGCCAAAAGAATGTTTGAGTTTCTTATATCAATTCAGAAGACTATGACTCCCAGTTCGACATGGGAGTGCAAGGAAAAACTGAAATTGAGGTTCATTCTGCTTTATGTCCATTGGGTAGGCACCAAAACCGCGAATTAGGTTAGGGCATCTAGCTAACTATTATGAGCTGTTCAACCTTGCTACCTGACATAAAATATCAATTTATTTACCGTAAGCTCCATGATTTAAAATACATCTTATGTTCCTGAATTTATTATGTTGTCCCAAGGGCTGGCTTCTCGCCAAGGTAAGACTGCATAGTGAAGATCATTTTTTTTAGCAAAGAATGAAAAAAAATATGCTGATGAGTGGTGGGTTTAGGGATACAAAGTGGAAACCAAGGCACAACCTTCAGTTTGGGTCTCAAAAACATGACCACAACCATGAAAAGCTCTTCAAGTTCAGTCAAACGTCAAAGTAATATTGCTTACTTTTACGTCAGCAGTGTATTTCATCATGATTTCATGACAAGGGGTCAGAAAGTGAAAAGTAGATTTATCTGAATATTAGATGACAATTTGTGTGGGGGAAGGGGTCGGAATTCATGTTTGCCCCAGGTGACAAATACCATAGTTGGGGTGTTGAATGGGAGGCACGTTGGCATGGTGGGTGCTACTTGGCCTGGAGGGAGCCCTTGGATCAACCTACCTGAAGAGCAAGTGATTCTATATTCTAGCTACAAGAACTTTGTGAAAAATTGAAATGGCTCCCTCAACCTGAATATGCTAATTTCAAAATGCCACATGGCTTGGCTAGAGACCTTAAGACCTATGGCTTAGGCACCTTGCCTAATCAATTTCAAAACAAACTTGGTTAGATTGCCTTGGCTATATAGATAAAAATGACCCTTAGAGGAATTCATTTTAAGATAATAAATGATGAATAATGAACTTCCACAAAATTACGCCAGAAAGTATTGAATTCATAACAAATGATATTATCAAAAATTTGCAAAAAGAGAGCTCTGGGATAGTCAAACAAGCATCCCAAAAGTGAAAATTTTCATGCACCACTGTATCAACTCATGAAGTCACTATATACGGACTCAGAAGGAGGAAGGCCTTATGCCATGCTGTTCTAATTGCATGGTTATATGTGATGACATTTTGAAAGATTTAAAAAGAGGAGTAGATTGGGATAAGACCTATAAACCTGAGGACATCCCTTATAGCTTACTCAGCAAACAGAAGGTTTATAGTGAACTGTACAATTTGCCTAAAAAGGTCATAAATTTAAAAAAAAAAGTTTTAGCTGAAGAGATGCAGAAATATTTGGGTCTAAGGAGAGAAATTGGTATTTGGTGGCCAAAAATTGATGAGTAGCCTGATTTTACACAGCTAGCTTGTGCCACAGTAAAGGGTCAAGCCATTAGAAAAATTTACCAAGTTCAGGTGAATTTAATTTGATGGTAAATCTAATTTGAAATACCCTTTAGCTACCACCAGGAATCTTTGATCCACATTTACACAGTTTTTTTAAAGCTTAATATGTGGTTTTTCTTTCAGCAGTAGCATCAATAATAGGAGGCCCAAGCTGAGACTTAAGAGATGAGATGACTTTTGTGTTCATACTATTTAGAATTATAGATGAAAAATGATTAGTATTGTGGAAGGACTAATTATGTGCCCCAATAAAAATTTTCATAAATGTCATGGAAGGATGAAGAGTAGTAGTTGTGGTGGACTGATGGCATATCTTTTACAAATGACAGAAATAAAGGTATATATCATTGAAGCTAATCAGTGAATGTCATTACCAACACTTGCTTACCCCATTAGAGATAGTAATAGAAAGTTATACAAGGGCAATGCAAATTGGGGTATGACTGCACATGCTTTTTACATTTCTCTGAGGTGATAAAAATTTTGATTTATATCTCACACAATGAAACTGCAAAGCTACAATTTGGTTCAAATGAATTATCTTACTATTCTTGACTATCAGATTGCTATGGAATGATTTCGGCATAAACTTATGTTTCAATTTAATATTATTTTAACCTTAGTTAACCAACCATTCTAATTTTACTCCAGAGGCTTAACTGAGGTACACAACATGAACCCTCTTGAAAAAAAAGACCAAATTGAAGAAGAATTCTAATCTGACATAACAATAATCCCTGAAGGTGAGGAGAGTTTAAATGCTTCATTTGTACATTTAGTAAGTAAATGATTTAATGAGAAATAACTACCTATTATGTAATGAAATATATGCCATAAATGAGAAACAGAAAAATGTATATTCCTCTTCAATTAAAATCAATATTGAAATAACTATGGTCAAACACATAGTTTTTTGATTAATGAAGTCAACAATATTGTCATAAACATGCAGTCATGAAATTTCTGGGTCAGTCCATAGGAATGGATTTAGCTTCACCATTAGTAAAACACTAAATTCAACTATATTGAACATACAGACTACAACTAATCCTTTGGTTAAAACCCTACTTTTAACACTACTCAAAGCAATAAAGCACAGGAAAGAAGCACTCTGTTAAAATATAAAAAATAAAATATGGCACAATATTTCAGGAATACAAATAACATTAATAAATTGACTTAACTGACATAAAGTTTTTAATTTACCCAAGCTGTAGGTATATGAATAATTTTTAGTATTATCTCACCACGCTAAAATATCCAACAAATGAAACACAAAAATGTTTCAATGTGTGAAATGCAAGGTAAAATAGTTAGCAATGTCATGGAAGTGGGAAAATGATAAATAAAGGAAGATAGGATGTAATGGACATAGAAAAAATATCCAAATCATTCTGCAGTTGCATTTCACTCGTCATGTTACCTCTTCTAATTTAGTATAATAATTTTCAAACTCAACAGCAACAATGTTTTGCCATTAATTACATAACACAGGTTACTGGGATAAAGAAATAGTCAGTACACTGTGGGCTGATAGCTTACAGGAACTTTGGTATGAGCTTTATCTTTTGGATAACAACTTTTGCCTAATTCTTAACGTTTATAGAACACAGAAACTGTGGGAATTGGCACGACAGTAACTTTAACGGAACCACCCGCTGCTGTGTATACATATGCAAAAAATCACATTGTAAAAACCATTTGCCTTAAACTGGGATTCGAGCCTGGGTCCCTCATTTTCAGGTTGAGTGCTTCAGCCAGTTGAGCTACCCAGGCACGTCCTCTTACACTGTCAGAAATCAAGGGATCCAAGTTCGAGTCCCAGTTCAGGTGAATGATTTTTACATTTTGAATTTTTCACACCAATAGTACACATTATATAATAAGTTAAAAATTTAATCAATTTTTTAATGTAGAAGCAATGACTTAAAAAAATTCATAGGTGCACAGGTATTTAGAGCAGAAGCATGATTCACAAAAAAGAGATCAAAATTATCACATAGTCTAGCTCATGATCACTTTAATTTCATGCAAATGAAACATATGCAGAGGCATACATTTTTATCACTATTATGCCTCCATTCCTCATCGACACATATCACTAAAACCTTCACTTTATGCAATCTAAAAAAGATAAAATATCAGTACTCTAGGACTTGTGTGACGTATTATTATTACTTTAGGTCATGTAAGCCTTACTAGATTGAAGAAAAGGAGATCCAGGCTTATGGAGGGGATGTATATAAATTTTTTAGGAAAACCTTACAGCTTCGAATTAATCAACATAATAGTTTTTACCACCTGTTATTTTTCTCTCTGTTATAAGAAATATTGTCTTGGTATCAGGTTAATTCTCCACCAGTTAAAAAAAATTAGTGATTTTTAACACACTTGATCCAGAAAGGTTTTATATAAACTGCTAGCTGCCAAAGTAAATTCCCCCCTGTGATACTACAGAGCAATGAACCTTCGCATGGCAATAATATCAACAGGTGGTGGGGTAGCCTAGTGGGTAGGGCGCTTAACTATTGTCCAGATGGTCCCAGTTCAAAGCTGGGGATTACCCCAACTAAAACCAACTGCGATTATCTGGGAAAATTCAGATGACACAGATAAAAGAAATGGGTCCATACATTGCATGTGTGCATTTCACATGTCACATGCTTGGAAAAATCAATAAAATAGGTACCAGGTGAGTTCTATCTTCCCTTAACAACCAAATCTCAAGTTGCAGAACAGAAGGGTCATACTTTTTCAAAGAATAAGATTTTAAACCAAAAGTTATCTTAAAGCTTTTTGTGCTTAGAAAAATTTCTTCAAAATAAAAATTCAATGGTCCCATTGCACAAAACTTGATCTTGAGATGTCCATGTTCCTATTAAAGTAAGGCTAGTAGAACATACGGTGCATTTTTTTCAGAAGATGAGAACTATAAGATTGACAGAAAAAATCGAGTCCAAATCAAACTATTACTTTTACATTGCCACGCTAACAACTTTCTGATAAAAGTTATTTTGTTTTATAAATCTGCAATTACTAATGTATTCAACCAGAAGAATATTTCAATTCTGCATAGGTTGAATTACAGACCGTTATTCTTCTTGAGTGGTTGTATGAGCTACTTGTGATATGATAGGCATACATAGTTTATATAAAGTTGGAATGGTAGAATCATAAATCAAAATACTACAGTAAATTAAATTCATTTCAAACAAAAACATGAGCAAATACAAGACTTGAAATGTATGTTCCATAGTGACTGTGAGTGAATATATCTCAGCTGTTTGGTTTTACTTCAATTTCCTGACAATAGATAAGGGAGGAGTGCTAGGATGAGTGTTGTCTCATGCAAAATACTTCTGGCTCCCCCAGCCGGCATAGGAAATAAAAATTCTGCAATTGGTGTTCATTCGCAAAAAATAATTATGATGAAATAAAATGTCCAGCCATCACTTAGGATTTTTAAATTTCCTCCCCTCTTCAACCTTGCATTATATGTGTTTAAGTCTGTTGCAACCCAACTGACAGCCAGTAGCTGCACCATTTCTGCAAATCTCGGCTCTGAAACCAATCAATCCTCTTGGCCAGTTGTTTAGCAATACAAAAATACCAACCACCAAGTGTATCCGATGGGGGTTTATTCAACTATTATTTCATAACCTTAGTTTCACAGCATTCATAGAGGGTAACTGAACATCCATTACTTTCCCGATACCTACTGTAACCATCATTCAACAGGAACTCAATTTGAGACCAACACTCTGTCATAAAAGAGAAATGGAATTCCAGATGAAGGGCACGTTTTTAGATAATTTTAAGCCCATAATCGACTAAATATTTGATGCATTTCAAACTATGTACTTTTCTTCTCATTTTAGATTTAGTTGTCTGTTCCTTTCTGAAATTACCTACTGGGATATTTTTTCTTGAGAGTGGGATTGCCGACTACCTATCCTTCTTTTGGATGTACTTCCAGGTGTATGTTTGCCAATTGGTTTTTCTTCAAGTGCTATGCATTGAGTCTAATGCAAAGACCTGACTTGTGTGTAACATACAGGACATTGTCCTTCTGAGACAACAAAGATGACACTAGTCCAATAACTTAAAAAGAATGGAAAGAAATATTTTAGCACGCATAGTACATTTCACATAACGCAAATCACCATTAATGACCCAGATTGAAAGTAGTGAGATTATGAGAAGCTTTCATTCCACAGAATATCAACTGAAAATGATTCTACCATTCCATTACTTGTTAACTTTAACTTGAGCAGATATTACTTCTGTGAGCATTAATTTATCCCTGTAAATTTCTAAATGATATCCCATAAATGCATCATCAATGAATATGCATTATTTCTATTCAAGATTGTGAAAAGAAATCACCCCAAGTCAGTTTTATGACATTGGGCCAACACACAACAGCTAAAGGCACACATTTCAACCTGGGCTCTATTGATATGCTAACAGAATAAGGCCTTGGCCTGTAAAAAACTACTAAATAATCCTATATACAACATCGAAACTCTTGCCATCACAGTGAATATATCACACATCTGTTGTTATTATGATTGTTAATATCTTTCAGATAATTTTATGCAACAAATGGCTCACCATAATGATTTTACTTTCTTCATCGAGTAAATAAGACACTGAAGAAAACGATTATGCACAATTTCTTAAAAATAAGTTGCCTAGCAAGTGATTTACCCCAGAAGCACCATGGTGTCTTCATTTATGTACTCGTGGTTTCCATCTGTTGTGGTTTTAGACAAGTATATCCGAGGCAAGTTATCGGCAGATGATTTCACTAAAGAGGGTCTTACACCACAAATGAAGTACCATCCAACTATTGGCAGTAGACAAGCACGAACATGTGCTACTGGTTCCGATTTTGTACATAATAGTAGAACCCAGAAAACCTGCAAGTAATAAGGAATAATATAAGCCATGAACAAAAACACCAATGACATAAGAAAAATTAAAAATTACCTGCAAATACGGTATAACAAAAATTAAAACCCAAATAGAGAAAGGGACATCAACAAGATGATGCCAAAAATTTCCTTGGTCCTTGTGTTGGTGGTATTTGTTTATATGTTCTAATGCATTGGACCGGTACTGATCCGATAATTCAAACAGGTAGTACGCAGCTGTTAGAGTCCCAATTAAATATAAGAAAAGAAGTAGCCAGGCTATTCTTTGCCTGAAATTCATTTTTACTTATGCCAAGCATCGAGTTCATTTTACAAAACTAAATGCTGGAAGCTCATGGCTTGTTTGAGGGAGCGCCGTCTCCCGATGATTATTTAAATAAATAATTCTTCTTGGTATTTTCTGTAAAATTAAGACAACAATTACAATATATGAATTAATAGTTCAACAGAATACTGAAAGCCGCATAAGCAGACAGTACATAATTCCGGCAAGATTTTAATAAAAAATAAAATTATTCTGCTCAGTATTAAAAATCCGAATCAACGTATATTTGACGGCGAGCACGAACAAGAAACTTTTTTAAGAAGAAAAGACTAATATTATAGAGGGAAAATTAATTGCAGGCGGAAAATCTGTTTTTGAACACCCCGCACACTGTTGTTGACTCACCTGCGTAACGAGAAAAGTTCACTTAACATCCTCACACGTTTGCTATTCATACAAGTTCCTTCAAAATGCCAAGGAAATGTATGCAGGTTCCTTACACACCTTACAAAACGAAGACAAATCTACCATATTACTTGGACAACAGATATTGCCGTCCAACTCAAACAAGGTGCGTATTTCACATATCATCTATTTTACAGGCGCGTAATTTAAGTTTTCACGATGTAAAATAATCATACCCTTATTATTTACACGATAATCATCCACTTTTAGGGTCCCATGGATATTCAAGGACAACATTTCTACTTTAGAAGAACTATCTAAGGAAGAGGTCAACAAGTTGCCTAAACCAGATTGTTGGAATTGGTCTATTGAAGATGTAGGAGAGTGGGTGGGACATGTTCTTGGCTTTCCCCAATACAGTGTACGATATTTACAGATTTAAAATTAGTTATTTATTCACTCTATACATAATTTCAAAAACAAATTTTTAATCAATACATTATACACTAAAAGGAGGGTTTGGGGGAAATGATTCTGCAAAAGGTGTTTATGAAGATATTTCAAAGAAAGCACATTTGAACTGTTTTTAACAATTGTCGATTCCATCACTAAAAACCACCGAGCCCTAGAGAAATTAACTGATCAAGGTAATGGTGATTCATGCCTAGTCCACACATTTAGGCATATTGTCTAGTGGTAATTCAATTTCTAATTAGACATTTTCAAGATGTCAAATATTCTACACCTGTCATTTTAAATGGACAGCAATGTTCTTCAGTAAATATTAAGTAATTTGATCCTGAATTAACTCTATATGAAAAAATTTCACACAAACTGACAAAATGTAGTCTTTTTTTCCTCTCTCTTGTTTGCCACCTTCTTTTGACATTCCCCCTTCTGAAAAAAATGCCTTATGGGACTTAGCTGAAAGACTTTATTGAAGTGCTAACAATGAAGGCACCAACAACACATCTCATGCCTATGGCACTTAATTGCATCACTGCTAACCATTTGTATCTTGCGCCTAGCCACCTGCAGTTGTTGTACACAGCGACCCCTCACCAGGGGAGAGTGGACTTATATAGCAAACAACATAGGAAGAAAATTGAGTACTGTGGTTGTCGGATGCAGTGCAAAAAGACATAACCTAGGTTAACATAAGCTTATGCCGAGTAAAAATAAGATATAGCATGTCCAATCGCATCTGGCAATTAGAAGGCTGATGTAATTCAGTGGAATCCAACAGTCTATCTTCCCCATCTCCTGTCCAGAGTACTCCCTTTCCAATCTCCACTCCATGTGACCTGAATAGTGTCAGTCGAATATCATTCAAAGGATATCAGGGGTTATGAGCCATAGATAGCTGCTTTTTCTTTTGTCGTGTTTGGCCTATTCTCTCATCATGGTCATGTCAATATTTGAAGTTCCCTTTGGCATAATTGCGTATCTCGTGGCAATACTCATATGACTAGATGCCACAAAATAAGGTAACCTATTAAGAGAATTCCTCTCTCATCTTTGCTCTTTTTACACATGAGCCACAGGGTTTTGATCAATTTTTAACAAAACCATGGGGATTTCAATAGGAATAAATGAAAAGAAATAAACATCAAATGTAAAAAAAATAATTTTATTTGCTAATATCAGCTGAAATATTTTAGTTGACAGAAAAATCACAACTTTCTCAAATATGAATTGTTATACTCTACCATACTCGGTGGTCACCCAGGATCGATTAATAATTTTGACAGCAATTTTATTAGGTAATTCAAATATTTCATAAAAATATACTTTTTATTAAAATATACTTGCAGATAGAAACGACCACTAGCAGGTTTGTAAGTATGGACTCCGGCTCTCCTTCCCTAGGTCTTCGGTTATTCAAATAACTTAAAGGCTATTAACTGGTCTGAGCAGTCAAGTAATTTTTGTACTTGTGAACAGGCACTTTTTGTTTTTAAATTCAGAGAGCCTTTTTTTTCTAAGCTTTTAATTAATTATCTTTATCATACAGCTTTGGGTTCAATAAATTTTAATCTTCACTTCAGGATTGTTTCACAAAGAACTACATCAATGGACGAAAATTAATCCTAGTAGAAGCATCTACTTTACCTCAATGGAACATTACTGATTTTGAGCACATCAAGGTGATTTGAAATACCCAAGTACCAATTTATGCCTGTTCAATTTCCTGATTCATTAATAATTGAAAATTATACTTCCACTGAAATACTTTCATTCTGGTTTCAACCAATATTCAAACACAGGTGATAACTTCAGCAATACGAAATTTACTAAAAATTGAGCCGGAATATTTTACCAGAAGTATAACATTACCACCGAGGGAACCTGAAACCATGTTTTTGATTTATAAAAGACCAACTGGAATACTTCGGGACAGAAAAACAAGAACAAAAATTTTGCAAGAGGTAGGTTATTTAATAACCAGGCCAAAACCACCCCTCAACTTATGGGATAGGACTAATTATGAAAAACCAAAATTTCCAAAAGAAATTGTTGGACTCTGGAGAGTGAGAACTAACCGCATGATATCAGGATGCAAATCATCTTCTGAAGAGATAAAAATTAAAAAACTATAAAAAAATGAAGATGCTCTTAGTTACCTCAAGGCAATCTTTTGGAGAATGTCAAAGGATGGCACATTTTCTTTAATGCATTCGGTACAGAGTAATTATTAATTCAAAAATTTTTTTCATAGTAATGTCACACAACTTCATGTACTAGGTGTTACACTTTTAAAATAAAATCTATGAATATTTTGTTATTATTTTCATCAAATACAAACCCACAATGAATGATTAAAAAGTTCTATGAACCAAAATACTAAATACCAGATGTTCAATTACGAACATTTTCTGCCAAAATTAAATGTTTTTGACAAGATTGAGACTAGACTCAAAACCTTTGGCTCATCATAAAAAGCAGAGTAGAACCACCACTGGGACTTGAAATTCCAATCCAATAGCCAGGAAATAATTTTTGGGGAGGAAGGAGGGCTAATTTTGACCCTTCTTTGCCAACTGTGCATGAAGAATTTTTTTTCTCCCATCCAAAAGCTTAATAAGTATATTTATTATGGCTATGGCATTCTTGGTAGGCACTTTGTTTTTTCTTGGTATTTTTCTATACACAAAATGCACTTCTTGAAATTACCAATAGTACTCTAGTTCTAATATTATTATGGGAGTGAATTCTCAGGAGAGGAAGGGAAAGAGGGCTATAGCCTAGCCTTCACTGGCTATTATTAAATTGCTGCTATCCCTCTCACTATGATCTTTAAGTAACACCATTTGGTAGAATATTTCCATAGTAAAGCCAAAAATTTATTAATTTGCTAACGAGGTACTCCAGATTTTGTTTTTTTTCCGCCTGACTGGAATAAAAATATTGGCGTCATCATCATCATCTTGATTTCCTGTTTTACCTTTGACTAAACATTCTGATGTAGTACTAGATGATGTATCCTCTAACTTTTGTAATTTTGATGCTATTGGCAATAATTCATTTTTGTCTCTTGACATACTGCTAGTACCTAGAGTTGAACTTTGTAGGGGTGACTCAACGTCACTACATTCATCTGTGTCAAGTTCTGTCTCACTGCCAGATAATTCACTCAGTTTATTTGGGGCAAAGCCTGTTTCAACGCCATCAGCTTCATGGCCAGCATCAAGAGTAATATCTGTAAGAAAAAAATTCCAATGGCAATATAACAGGATAAAAATTAACGACATTTAGAGCTAAATTTTATATAAAATGCCAAGGAAAGATTGACTCTAAGCATTGAATGACATTCAAATCTGTCAGCAACATAATTTGGAATTATATCATGAGATATTATTTGTTGAATTAATAGTGTCTTTTAATTCCTCAACTTCTGAATGGAGGAAGCTGTTTGTCGGGATATTTTATACTTTCCTATCTGGTGATATATATCAATGTTTGATTAGTGTTCTGATTCCATAAATCTGCCATAGGTGCCACGGGTGAAGCTCTTTTGGTGGGGAGACTAACTTAAATATTGACTGCTCCTCCGCAGTGAATTGCCCATGTTTCACCAGACTTATGTATTTTGTTGAACATTTAAGTAAAGGACTTGTTCTCAAGCAATTCAAAATTCTTTAAATTACAAAGACAATATAAAATCATCCCATGACATTAATCAATCGATGGCTACACATTGATACCATGTCTTCCATGAAAAAAGTGAATGGCTACGATAGGTCAGCTGTATTTCTTTACTCTCTTTTTTAGTGCCTCTGTGCACGTATTAACTCTTTTACTGATGACCCCTCACCTTTCTTTCACTAAACATTCCTTAATATTTCGACTCCTATGCCATTTTGAAAAGACTCCCTGAGTTTTGGCCTTTAGATAAACCCTTCACTACAGCATTTCTCCCTCCTAATATTCTTCTTGACCTTTTTTCCTTGTACTTCCTTTTATCTCCCAACCCCTCTGAATTTAATATTAGTTTGTTTAATATTACATGTATCCAATGTAAATGGCCTTATGCTGTTGTGAACTAAAATCAACTGCACACGTTAAAAAGCAATTAAAACATACATCAATAGATAATATTTATAAATAAATACCAGATGTAGCATTAGCCTCAATTATCCGTTGAAGTCCAGAAATTTTCTCCTTCTTTGTATTAAGCACAGCTAAAGATTTATTGTAGAGGGTTTCCTCCATTTCCGTTTTTAACTTTGTTATGCTGCACACGTGAGTGCGCAGGGAAGTATTTGCTGAAAATTTTGTAATATATGTTACAAATAATAGACTTGTTACAAAAATATTTCACAACATAAACCCGCGAGTAATACCTGCTCGCAAGTCATAGTTTTCCTTCATCAGAGAATTATTCTTCGCTGTTAGAGTAATGCATCGATTTAACAAGAAATCGACAGCCTTTTCCGTAAATAATGACACAGGAATCTGTTGAAGACAAATATATATTTGAGTGAAAAACACTTTTATCGTACTGGATCAATTTTTTACATTCCTATTATTACCTCCTCGAGTATTAACGAACCAAACTTGACCTTTATGCTATCATCAATTAATTTTTTCCATATAAATTCAGATTTTATTAAAGAATACGTAAATTCTGCACAGCCCCCGTCGCACGTCAATGCCCTTTTTGTTTCCAAAAGATATTCCGCTACCGAATTCTGCGAGAAACCGCAAAGGGATTTCAGATCAACTTCTGACACCTGAAACAATATTTCCACCTATTTATTATCATTACTATAACACAGCAAAAATATTCATGAGCTTAAAATTACAAATGTATGCTACGTACAGATTTATTCCATGCCTTGTCCTTGTGAAAAATATTAATTAAGAAGCTGTCATTAGTCCATGTAGTGTATACAGAAACTGATTCTCCTGGTAAATTTTCCAGTGGTATTTTACAAATGTAAACATTCATTACGCCACACAATTTTACCGGAATTAAATCTAACACCAGCTCTCAGCACACCTGCCACCATGCAAATACTATTCCATTCCAACAGCAGAAAATTAAAGATAGAATTCCTTTTGTTGCAAATTTTTCGCTCAAGAGACGTTATAAAATTCAAGCCGAGAGTTCGTAAATCTTGTCATCTGTGTTTATCCGTTAGGTTTTATGATATGCGGGGTTTCCGCATTTCTTTGTTCATCGTAATAGTTCTATAAATCTTCGTAATTATAGATGGCTTTAGTAGAGTCGCGAGAAAAACGCCAATGCATGAATCGAACGCCCTCCATGTACAACTACCAACCTAAGAATTTTTAAGAGATTATCAGGTAGCATTTTCCGAGCTGCTAAGTATATAATGCATGCGTGTACTGTCTGCAGTGGGTTGATAATAATACGAATCCCTGCTAAGAAGAGGAAAAAAGTATAATAATTTTAGGTTACATGAGGCATAGGCGATTCCGGGCTCCCTCCTGGGAAAAGAATTTTTTAATACACCGTGGTTCTTTGGAGACCAATAGTGGTCCACTATTATCAAAATAAGTAGTAGTTCAATTGCAAAGCATTATTGTAATTTACAGCTAGTCACAACTACTTTACCGGTAGAGAGATCCCTGTTTTTGTGAAATGGGTACAGGGTAACTCAATGAATAATATAATGTGAAATCTTCTTCCATGGTGGTATCACAAACTCATTGCTTGTCTAGAAGATGGATCGAGGGATGTTCAATAAAGAGTATTCATAACATTATATTCACATAATTTATTGTGCAAAAACGCAATTTAATTGCATATTGTTATATTAATACGTAGTGTACGTGGTAGTCCAGTGGTAAGAGCACTGGACTGTTGACCGGAGGGCCGGAGTTCGATTCCCGGTGATACGTCTTGTACTACTACTACAGGCGGTACGTGGGAAGGAACTGGCCACCCTACCCTGATGTGTGAATTTCACACGCCGTATA
>LYUA01000005.1:1745883-1764276 GCA_002093875.1 Calopteryx splendens
AGTGGAGTGTGGCCAGAAGACTTTGTTTGATCAGTATTAATTCCCATCCCAAAGTAAGGAAAAGCAGCAGTATGTGAGGACTGTAGTACAGTTACTTTGATTTCGCACACAGCAAAGGTAGTAGTACTCAGGGTCATTAATAAAAGGATGGAGAAGAAAAAGACAATTACTTAGGTTAGAATCAGTTTGGGTTTAGTAAAGGTAGAGATACCCGTGACGCCATAGCAGTAATGAGGTCATTGATAGAAAGAAATATAGAGTATATATAATCAGGATATATTTTTCTGCTTTGACAGAAGTAGGCCGAGGAAACCAAAAATAAATTAAAGTGGGAAGGCATAAACTTGAGCTGGTAGAACATTTTAGCTATTTAGGTAGTGTTTTAGATGAAGGTGGGTAATGTGGTAAGAATATTAGAAGAAGAATTGTATTAGGTAAGGATCTAAAGAAAAGGCTGGTGAAGATGTTGATATGGACTGTGGATTTATACAACTTGGAAACTTGGCCATTGAATTAAGATGACAAGGATAGGTTGGAGGCTTTTGAAATGTGTTTATGGAGAAGGATTGAAAAAGTGTACTGATAGAAATGAAAATGAATGAAGAGGTTTTGCACATGTTAGGGGAGGAGAGAGGGCTATTTGGAGGAATCCAAATAAGACAGTAAAATTGGATGCAGGATGTACTGAGTGGTGATGGATTGTTGAAGAATATGATAGAGGGGGAGAATTTTGTTTAAATGAGTTGGAGGGAGGAAAGAATGAGGTAAGGGAGGAAGGGTGGCAGAATATGTGCAAAAATCTATGAAGGGCTATTTTAGTGTGGGTTATTGAAGTATTAATTTCAAGTGTCCATCAAATCTACCTGAACTAATAGATTAACATTAATAGTTGTTAGCTTTATGTGTAATGCATATGTGGGTTAAATTTCATTTATTTGACTCCAGTACTGCATCAGCAGTAGCCATGGTAAGTTGATACATGCTGTTTGCTTTCCATGAAGGTGTTTCTTCACATTAGGGAACAGGTAAAAATCACATGGGGTTAGGTCCAGGCTATAGGGAGGATGGGGAACACATTTTATAACGATTATCGTGAGATATTCAGCCTGTACACGAACATCCTGTTGTTAGGGTATGAGCAATCTTGGAACCCACTGTGCACAAGCACATCTCATGTGCAATTGTTTCTGTTACCAACATGTGGGGTGATTGAAATTTACAATATTTCTGATAGTGATCTTAATTTTATTCGACAATATTCTGTTACAATGGCAGCAGCACTTCAGCTGTTCAGTTCCGTAAGAGTAGTGACTGGTGCTCTAGGCTTACCTTCCTTTGGAATTGTCTCCTCTCTTTAAACCATCTTCTAATTGTGCCATGTGGAAGAACAGACTCTCCATAAGTCTGCTGTAGTTTTACATAAGCATTGGCTGATGATTTTTTTCAGGAGAAAGCAGAATTTCAATGCAGCCGATTGCCTCTATCATTGCTGTAGGTGAACTGAACATGTTTCAAGTTTCAAAGGTTGCCGCTGATGTAATACTGGAGTCAAATCAATGAAACTTGTACCACATATGCATTACACATTAATTTAGATGTACAGCAAAGTACATTTTTACACAATAAATTATGCAAATAAAAAATTTAATGTCACTCTAACCATTGGGCCTTAGGCCTGGGCTTCCTTATTGGGAAGCAGGTATAATGGCCTGTAAATCCTATTTCATAAAACATTGGATTTTACTTATTATGTTCTTTTAAGTGACTTATGCATTTTACAATATTAATTTAAATATAAATTCAGTCCCTAGCATAGTGCATGTAAAATTTTTCTGTGATATATCGTGAATACTTGAAGCAAGATACTTCTATTTAAGTTATATTAGTTTTTAAAATCTACATTTAAATAAGTGGTTGGATTTCCAAATGTGGAGTGAGCAAAAGCTGAGGAAAATGAAGAGATTCAAACCCCATCCAATTTTTAATCCATCTATTTTCTTGGTCTCAACATCTCCAATTTTAGAAACTTAAGAGTATTTTTACATGATTGGTAATTTCATGAAGAGTATTTTTACATGATTGGTAATTTCATGAAGAGTAAGTTTTTACAAATGATAAAATCCTTGTTGCTAGGTTCAGAGGGTGACTTTATATTTGGAATCTGTAATGTTGATTTGATAAATCTTGCATAAAATTTGGACAAAATCATTTTCAGTGACACAATGGGAAACAAAGGTGCCTTCATAACCCTTTATGGAAAGGATATGGAACCAAAATTCACAACATACGAGGCTGTGGTAAGTGTCATGTGATTTGCAAGTCATAAGCCTTATCGTAAATTAATGTTTCATATGCCACTTAACTTATACCAATGAACTGTAATGACATGATTGATTTCTTACATTACAGCCACATCCGAATTTGAGGCCTATGTTTTATGCAAATACCCTCATGAATTTATTGTGCTAGTTCCTGATGGTTGGCGCTACGTGATAACTCTAAGAAGCTACAGAAAACTTTTTAATAACTTCTACACATTAGTTTTGAAGCCATTGCATATTGCTACAATAGTGGCGGTTGATGGTTGATGAATAACCAACTGGAACAAGTGGTACAGGCAAAAGTGGTACTGTCATAATTCCATTGTTATGGATGATAAGATATTAGTTATTCAGAACCATTCTATCATTGGCTCTTTTGATGATAGAAGTTCCAAATTCATAGACTCCTTAGAAAACTGAAATTATGATCAAATGGAATGGAATGTACAATTTCCATAAGATTTTATTTTTGCATTTCCAAATCAGGAAAAAGTTTTAAATCTGTACACCAATGGTTCACTTGACCAGAAGAGGATTTTCCAAATCTGCAGTTGTGGTAGAGTGTCTGAGGAATAGCTATTTGCTAGTGCAATATTCAATAACAATTCAAACAATACTTATAGCTAATCTTCTAAATTTGTACTGTTTACTTCATTTATTGAAAGAAAATCAAAAATACTTTTAGAAGACACAATATCACAAATAGTAAGAACTGTTAATTTATGTTGCAGTTTGACAGATGGACTGTTCAGGTTATGCATTCTCCTCTTGGAAATTACTGTTTTGGTCAGTTGTTTTTTGTAATCTATATTCTTTTCTGTATCAATTTCAGTGGATTATCATTGCTATTTAAGTGGTTGCCCAAAGTGCTCCTTTATTTATCGAATCTGAGCTAAGTCATTGTTCATTCTATTGCGTATAGTTTGAAAATTGTCATTGGGATGTTGAATTGAAAAAAGGCCTTTGTTTAAACATGTAAAAAAGAAAGAAAATGCCTTTCTTTGTTTATTTTTTCTATCCTGAAATAATACAATCACACAATTCAGCATGGAGAAAAAGAAATCATATGCTGTTTTGGTTGGTTCAATGAATTTGTTCAATAAACCTGCAAATTTATTTTCAGTTACTTATTGTAAGAAGGGATGCTGTGATCTCATCTTCAAGTAAATTCCTATTTTCTCGAGTTACCTGTTAAAGAGAGAACATTCCAGTGATTTAATTAGTAGTGACAGTGAAAAGTTAAAAGTGAATTCAAAATAAAAGAATTTTTTTTACTTACCGTAATGATCTTTACATGGGGTCTTTTCTTTAAGCTTTCAATGAATGGTATTGGTCTGCCTTTGGGCATTGGAATCGTTGCTAACACTGTATTAGGCCCATCAAACACTTTGACAACCTCACGCTTAAACATTTCACTAAACATTTCCATTTTTCCTATTTCATCCAAAATGATTACAGATGAAGACTGTGAAAAGAATAGGTTATTTGAAAACCTGTTTAAAAACCACTGCATGATAGATATGTATTTGCATTATATTGGTCAAAAATGGAAACTATTAAATGGTTAATGAATTATAGCACACTCAATGCATACATGTATTACATAATGCTGAGGCTAATGTGATTAGTGAATTGACAATTTTGGCCTGTGCATTCTTCACATCTTGGATCATCAGGGACAAAACTACTCTTAAACTTGAAAATCATGTTCAGCAATAATTATCATCATAGGTTATCAATCTTGGGAATTATTTATAGCAGCTCTCCAAGCTATCTTTTAACCTGCCAGTTCCTTCATAGTTCTTTCTACTGCAGTTATCTTCTGTAGCACAATATTTGCATCACTCCCAATCTCATTTTCTCTGGTGTTTGCCCAAGTCTCACAGTCATAGGATATTGCTGGAGGATCCTATAGTCACTGCAATCCTGCATCATCATCTGCAATGTCTGGTATTACAACTTCCATACAAATGCAGCTATGCAATCGTCAAACTGCTGCATGCTTATCCTTTCTCAATGTATCAGCACATAGCCTTTAATCGAATTTCCTTCAGTATATGTAACATTATGTTTTATTTTAGTGCTTCGTAAATTTTTCCATGTTTTATCACTTTGATCTCAATACAGGTAACTTTCAATTTATTTACGAGTTAGGTTCTTTAGAAAACATATATCATTTATGATTTACAAACGTTTTATAAGGACCTAACTTGTTTGTGAATCAAAAATGGAATAACCATATTAAATCCACTTGAAATCTTTTTTTAACAAAGGCGAAAGATATTCCCTCAATGGAAAATTACTTGTCTATAGGTTTCCTCATTAACGTGACATATTGATGGATGCTTAAAACTTTGCTAGATCACCGGAGGAAGTTACACATTATGACCAAATCAGCAAATATGCGGTGCATTAAGGCAAATATATGTAAAACAAGTATGCGTAAAATGAGAGTTACCTCTATAGTAAAGCATGTATCAGTCTTCATTTGTTATATTTCATTCAAATTTCCTCCTGTTCATATGAAATTAAGTTCCACTCAATACTGTCAAAATACTTCTCCAGATGCACTAATGTAATAAAGGTCAGTTGGACTTTTCTATTTTATTCTCTACAATTGGCCCATGAGGAATAGTAGCTTCTCTTATTTCACTGCTTCCTCTACACACACTAATGTTCACAAACTCTTGTTTTCCTCTTCCTTCCTTTTTAAATTATGTCTTTTTTCCATTAGTAGTCCTGCTAACTGTACAATAGCTTTAAAATTTATCAGCCTTTTCATTTTCCATTATGATTTTGATGGTATTTTATTTATTTCTGGTGTCTTGTTTGTAATGAATTCCTTCACTGTTGCACCAAAATTTACCCAGAGAACCAAACTCCTTGTTTTAATTTAATGCATCTTTTCTTCAATTACTAATGCATGCATTCCCTTTTCATCATAAAATTTATAACTAGAATGATTGTTCCTTGATGATAATAATGACACTTTATTTATAGTAAAACACTGGTTTTTAAATGAATTATAACAGGCATCATTCCAAACATCCCGTATCTGCCATAATTGAGCTTGGCATTGACTGCGACATCATTAATGGTAGTCTACCAGTTAAGGTAGCTTTTTGATGGACAGAGACTAATCACTGTGACACACTAAACAGGACACAGAACACCACACACTACAATAAGGCATTGTAGAAGAATCTTAAATTCTCTATTTTATATTGGCCTCATTGAATTTTGCTATGCAACAGCAAAAGTATTTGCTGCACATGACAGCATAAAGAGAACTGGCCTGGTAAGTGGGGTGTATAATATGCCTGCTTGTTAAACCAAAGGTAATAGGTTCAAGTCCCACCTCTGGCATGGGTGTTGTGTCAAATCAGATGGTTCAGCCCTTGGGAAACCTGACGACAAGCTAAGAGTGGCTTGTGAGGATCCCAGGGGCTAACGGAAGTGTCCGGAGAGGGAAAAATATATGCTGAGTACTAGTACACCACCTTTGCTGGTAGTTTAATAACAATTACCATTATCATAAGTCGATTTAGAAGTTATTACAGTATGAAAAGGATTTAGTTTCATTGTAAACTCAAATTTAATTTAGTAATATGAAAGCACAACATGAAAGGTGAATGTGTATCATAACTTAGGGAATCCCAGAGGTTGAATTGGCATTGCATAGAGCAGCATCATAAGTGTTGCCAGACCATTAAACTTGAAATTATAAAAGTCATTTATATGTATATAATCTACTAAAAACAAAAAGGGCCTAGGACTGTGCCCTGAGATACACTTGTGTATCTCAGAGCACAGTCCTAGAAAAAAGGCTTCACATTGGTATAATGTTTGTTAAAACACATCCACCCATTCTGACCGCTTTGTTATAAAATTCTTGAGCCACTTATGGACACGGAATACCACATATCCATGTTGAATGTAATTTAAATAGCTGGAATAGAATATTGTGGCCAAGCATATCAAAAGCTGCAGAAATATCAATGAGAAGACCTCAAGTTCATTTAAGAAAACCAAATTGTGTACACAACTCGTGAAATTTTTTAGGGCGTCTTCTGCTCTGCTTCCATTTCTGAAATGGAATTAACTTACACAAAAAACATTAATTTTATCAAAGAATTTCACTAATCTAACAAGTTTTTGAGGAAAAAGACAATGGTGAGTTTAGCCTGTATTTTTATTTAAAATTAAGATGTTAACCTTTTTAAAAAAAATGTGAAAACAGCCTGTTTCAATGCATCAGGAAAAATTATTTTTGTTGGAGGTTATAATTATTAGCACTTTTAAATTGTGTGGTTTTAGTCTCAATTCCAGGTGATTTTGTGGAAAAATATATGACCTATTCTTTTTTATGAAGACTTTTGAAGCTATTTTTTGTGGAGAGACAAGTTTGAAAAAAATGGCAAGTTGCAAACATTTACACAGTTGTATGTACTTCTTATGAAGTTACAAATTAAAAAAACTATTTAGAAGTTTTTTTAAAACCATTCTAAGATATCAATTATCTAAAATGTATATTCAATGTGATGTACCAGATTGATTGCCATTAGAAGTGTCTTTATGAGCATACCAAAAAAACCTTTAAATAGGCTTGTAGATTTGAGAAACAGGCTTCTGATGTGTGGAATATGACTGCAATTGTTGGATATTTGCTGTAAACCAAATAATCTTAGAGTTTTTTCTTCTTCATCGAGTCAATAGCCTGAAATTCAAGCAATGGTGGAAGTTTGTCAAAAAGAATTAATTTCAAAGTTTTAAAGAAAGCATTGTTTAAGGGATTCATTGATTTGTATTCATAGATTTTTTTTCAGTGAAATTTCATGTGGTACAGACAAGAAATTGAGTATATTTTCAGTAAATGCTTGATTTACATCAGTTACCTATACATTACCCTCACTTTTTCATACTCGTAATTGTATTTTTAGGGGCGAGATTGTCCAGTGGAATGGGTAGAGCGCTGAGCTACTAACCGGAGGACCCAAGTTCGATTCTGGGTGATGCCTCTGGTCACCCTTACCTTCACCCAAGCTGTATTATTTTTTAGGTACTATGTCATCCTGGGAAATTGCAGGCAGCACAGGGAAAGGAACTGGCTCCCTTACCATGATGTGTGAATTTCACATGCTGTTGGGCTTAGTATTGGGTGAGCTCTTCCCTCACCTACTAAACAAACCTTCGGGTTGATTACTGCGATGATCCTATCAATCATTGAATTAATCTCCAGCAAGGGAAATTAGATGCTATTTTAACAGGCGTTGAAGAAAATTTTTTTTAGCCAAAATATTTTTTAATTGTTTAGGGACTAAATGACTAATTATGATTCATCCTAAGTTATGCATGTGAAGCTAAATGTTCCATGGAATGGTTTACCCATGGGTAAAAGTCCACTATATACTTCATTGGATATAAACTAAAATATGTAGAATTTTAGCACCTGGTTATGTTAAAGGATCCACTAACACACATAAACACACTTACTTTGGTGAATACCTACTTCATTGGTTCAGTCAAAATATGTGGACATACATTCCTTAAAATACAGGATGTTTAAGTGTATGTCTGTTAGTTTTAGTGAACTTTGATCAATGGTATCAATTCCAGAATCAGTTATTTTCAAACTTCATTCATAAGCCATTTGCACATAAGGCCCTTTCATTGTCCATATAAAGAAAAAATGGGTTGTCACTCATGATACATGTGAAACCTAAGCTACAATTCTGAATTAAATTATGACTGAAAAATACATAACTATTCCAACCCTCAGTGCTAAATAGCAAAGAGGGTTGATTTGGAAATTTGACAAATATGTATATATTAGCAAATATTTGCTTTTTAAAGGTATTTGTCAAGCTGCAATCAGGGTTATAAGGTAATATTATAAAGCTGATAGTATAGTTTTTGAAAGCATATGAGGTTATGAATCAAGTTCCTACAATTTTCATTCCATTCACCCATTAACGGTAAACTTTGTACAGTCCATGACTATTACTTGTTGTATGGACTTGCTCCCGTTTGCCCTATATTATTTCCTTCAGTTTTTAAAATTTCTACCTGCCTTCATGCCATCCAAAAAGCCTTTTCTCTTCCTTCCCCTTACCTAACATTCTATGTTCTTTGAATGTCACCAAACAAGTTCTTCTTTCTTCCCACTACACATAAAGTGTTCATTTGTTAGCCTTCCTCTGTCCAGCTCATTTTCTTCATTCTTCTCAATGACTGCATCTCAAAAGCCTCTTTTCAATTCTCATTATCATGTCTATAAGAACAAGTTTCACAACCATCATAGAAATATCTCCATATTAAAGTCATTACAAATCTTTACTTTACATCTTAATTTAGCTTACATATCAACCATTCCTTTATTCTTACAAATGCTTATTTCACCAAAGCAATTCTCCTATTGCCACTACATAATATGCCACTCATTATTTTGGCCTCTATTAAAGCACTCTATAATAACTGTTATCCCATTAGCTGCCTAGCTTTTGTCCAACTATTATTTGATTACCTGCCTACGTGACTTAAATTACCTTGTCTCCCACTTCATTCCACACTCAAGCCCTTCCCATGCCACCCTTAACATATAAATTAACAAAGCACTGGCGATAAAGGGCAATCCTGTCTCACTCCCCTGCTCATCTTGATCTTCCCTCTGCCCCCCTTACTTGAGCCATCTATTTCAAATACAGGATTCTATGAAGTTGCCCATCCTTTCAGTCTACTTCTATATCCCACAATACCTGCATCAACTTGTCCACTTTACTGCAATGGCATCATTTTTTTCCTTCTCTTTTCCAAACCCAGACTGATATTTGTGCTATAATGTAACATTCTGTTGATGATTCTCAGTACTAACTTATCGTTATGTGACGTTGGATTCAAGGTTCCCTAGTCCTCATTTATTCTTACTATCATCACTACCATTTTACTCCTTTTCAAGATAGATTGAAATTTACATAGTGAGATCTTTTGGCCAGATTATCTGGCTCCTCATTAATTGTACATATTAGCCCAAAAATTCTCTTTCTTTTACTCCCAAAATTCACTATCAATTCTTTGGGAATATTATCTACTTCTACCACCTTATTCACCTTTATTTCCAATTGTGCTTTTTTCTACCTCACTATCCAGTATTCCTGGACTCAAATCCTCATCTCATCTTTCTATGGATAAGCTTTTCTGAATGAACATTTTTCCATTTTCTTCTCTTTTCCATACTAATTATTTATCCTGAAATTTATGGCTTTATTATTTTCATATTTACCTTTCCTATTTCCTCTCCAGGACCTGTCCATTTATCATAACTTTTTGATTTTTAATGTGTTTTTGGAACATATTTCCTCTTTTCCATTCCTGTATATAGCTTCAAATATTCCCCTTCATACTCTCTTACCCCTTCTAAACCTTTTGCATTTTAAATTTACTTCATAACAACTGAATTAAGGTCTGAATCTTCATCCACCCCTGGAAGCTCCGAGTTGTTGACTCGTTGATGAATCTATATCTTACCAAATTGTTGCCTAACTTGTACCCATTTCTCCCAACATTTTCCATTTGTGCCAAACCTATGATGGCGTTTGCTGCAGGTTATTAAACTTTTCCTCCTGCAATGCTCGACTGCTATCCATGGTCATACCTTATTCCTTAACTGTGCTCTCCATCTAACTGTTCATTCAAACTACCTATTTCTTCCTCCTAATGAATTCTTGATGACATGTACTCTTTGATTAACATTAGATTGGTTGGACCTGTTTTTTTCTCTACCAAAAAAATTTTCACTCACCTGCTCTATATTCCCTATCTTCTACCCTATTCAGAATGATGGCTACCCTTATTTTGCCTCCCTCTTTGTACCATAAATTATTCTGTACCTATTTATCCAGTAATCCCTGCCATCTCACCTCATGGATCTAACATGTCTAACTTCCTTTCTCCATTTCTCTCTTTGATGTTTTCTAACTTACCTGACCTTAACATTACCTAAAATTGTCAAGTCATCAGTTTTAATGGAGGTGGTCCTCCTCTTTCTTACGGCTGCTGTCAACGGGTGTGCAAGGATTTTGTTTGATGGCAACTGCCTCTCCCACATCCAAGCATGATACCTGTTCTAATGGCCCAAATCCCATATATAATCCATTATCAATTTGTTACAACTTTATTTGTGCCATGGGAAAATAATTGAGATGGCATTCAATTACCTTCCTCAATAGTGGTTTTAATTTGTCACTTGCATAAATGGCTGCCCAACTGGAGACAGACATTTTGCAGGCAGCTCCAAAGCCTGACCGACACTACATGGACTACCTTTTGATTTATAATGCATGAGTGGCCCTACCAGGAAAAAAAATCAATGCTCTCTGCTGGTGCAGCTCCAGGAGTTAACTCAGAGCACAAGTCCCTCCACCAGGACAAGGTCTAGGGGAGGAGGTCTGATAAACTAGTTTTACTGTAGTATGATAAATTCTTTTCAATTAGATGGGACCTAAGTATAATATTAAGTTCCATTTCAAAGATAAAAACCAAAATTCAGCAACACTTGAGGTGAGGAACTCTCTTTCCTTTGGTTTTCATGCTCGACTATACAGTATGCATTGGAGTATACTGAAACTGGCATTGGAAAAATATTTTATCAGTTTCTGTTTTAATTGAATCTCATACTGTACAGCAATTGAATTATTCTCAGCAAGTGTGCCAGTTTTGGCATTTTTTTCAGTCGCCACCACTCACTTCTGCTCGTGAATTAAGTCCTTTACTTATTAGTATCTGTGTAAATTTAAATTTGAGGTATTTTTTCAATTAGATTTTACAGAATTGAAAACAGGGTAATCTCAAGAAGCAAAATAGAAACGTAAGGGAGTTGAAGGAGGTTATGAATGAGAAAGTAGGAATTAAGGTTGGGTCGCTAACTTTTGAACAGAGCATGTACAGTCCCAAATACACTGCAAACAGGAGCACTAAAAATCTACCTCCTATTAAAATTATTTTTTTTCAAGGATAATTTTATGACAAGCTCCTTGCAGTGTCCTGAAAGCAATCATTTAATAATGAAGGCATACCTGAGATTTAAGAGACTGAAAGGCTAGTAACTCAAACGATTCTATGTCGACTGCATACTGGCCAACTCGGGGCATCCTCTTCAATTGTCTGGGGTCAAAGTTTGTACTGAGAAAAAAGCAATGAGAGCATAACCGAAATATTTTGGCTACTTTACATGCTTTTACAAATTCTCTAACCTTAACCTCGCCAAAGGCCCCGTCTTTCCATCAACTGTAACTACGTTGAATCCTACACGCTTCTGGCCGTTTCTAACTTCTTCCGTACAAAAACCAGATATAGGCACATTCTTTCGTTTTAATACTGAGCATGTCTTTTGCACTAAAGTTGTTTTTCCTATTCCTAAAAACAAGTCACAGAAAGTTAGAGGTACCTTGAAATTTTAATGATTGTCAAGTATGTTCAATAGTAGTTTTAAAGTTGTCAAACCTGGTGGGCCAGTCAACAGAATTTTATTTAACTTGCGAGGTGATGAAGCCATTGCAATACTTTGAACAGCAGTGCCGCAATATAAGTTTCTTCACGAAAAATGTAGAAAAAGCAGAAACCATTTATGTACCCGGTTCAACTTAACATACGAATAACGATATTCGCATTGTTTCACATGCGTGCATGCTATGCAGGGATCGCGCTTATTTTAAGCGTGAAATGTTCTGTATCAGAGGTAATATTTAAAAAAAAACTTGGAGAATTTATTGAAAAAGGACAGAGTTGAGACACTTCCTTGGCGTAGATAACTAAATTTAGTGAAAATTACTCATTAATGACAAGTTGGTAAAATTCTTCGAGTTTTGTTATTAAAATAATAATTTAAAATTATTTTTAAATAAATGCTTGAAATCAGCACATTTTCACGCAAATAGGGACAGGAATGTGATTTCCAAAGTTTTGTATTTATGTCAGGAAAAACAATAGTGTTAATTCCCCAGCAGAGCTCTGCCCGAGTAATTGTACCACGTGATGTAAAGTTCGTCAATATTTCAAAAAGATTCATATTTAATGTAAAAATCGGTAGTTTTGGTGGAGTAAACGGAAGTCTGCACGTTTGGGTGTAAACTATTCTTAATTAATTCGTTTAAGTTTAGAGTTGTTCAGAAATGCAACTCTCTAATTAACGATTAGCATTTTTTTGCGAAATAATTTATTTAAATGGCTAATTTCCAAGTAAGATTAAACAAAGTGGAAAATATTCTTGTAATTGTGTTCAAATATATTTAATTCGCATTCTATATCCTTGAGATGGTGAGTTTTGGGAAGGTAAACTACTTAACTTGAATATCGGTAGTCCATGCAGTTGAACTAAGTTCGTTTTTCCGCCATTTTCGATTGAATTTTTTTAAAGTGCTACGAAATGTTTTTGAGGAAAAAATGTTGTAGCAGTGGCTGGAAATTTATGTTTGTATCACAAAGAAGAAATTACTTGAATAATATTGCATAGAAATGAGGGCCTTCCGAGTATTTAATAAGTGAAATCACCTGACAACCTAGCAAGGAACAAGGTGTGTATAAGTATGTTTCCGACGACGTAGAGAACATTTTAGTTTGAACATGAAACACTGATAATCATGGTTTCATATGAATTGTGTAGATATTGGACTTAAAGTAACGTTATTTCATGAAAGGTATCAGTTGATCAAATGAACTTATATTCATGTTTTTCATTCACATACTCTCAACACTACTCAATAATGTCAAAGTTTATAGCCATTTCTGAACTAACTAAAATATAGCTTGTGAAATTTTAGGTGGATCATGCTGCTAACAGAGTTACTTGAGTGCTTGTACCTATGTAATTGATCTTGATAGATCTTCTTGTTGGAGGTTGATCATTTAAACAGGTGGGTTATCTTAAATGAAGGATTTACCTATGTATAGTAATTTCTTTTTGTGCCAAGAGTGAGGTCTCTCTAGTAACATTCCTCTCTAGTGCTCCCCATGAAAAGATACGCATATCAACTTATTTTTCTTGAAAAAGAGACCTTAACATGGACACTTGGTAAACTTTAAAAAATCAAAATCTAGGTCCTCATATATATTATACATGCATATATGTTATGTATATATTTAATTAATAATTCCAAATGCAATAGTGAATTTTCAATGCCCTGTGTTTAAATAGGCAATTGTTATAAATTAAAATGTATCTGTGTATTATTATTAGTTCATTGTATGTGTTATGTATATTTATAATACAATTGTACAATTTAAATAACATATACAATAATAATTAATTTGTTATTGGTATATCATTAATAGTTAATGTGTATCATTAATAGTATCGTAACTAATTCGATAAAATGGTTTCTTCATACCCCAAATGGCCGCCCTCTTGAAACCATAGACTAAGTTCTACTTTCTAAGAGAATGTTTAGCTACAGCCAGAGGGTCCTGGGTTCAAATCTAAAGGGATGCCTTTCATCAATCCCATCTAAATTCCTTGTGATGTGATTTAATAGTTGTTATAATTTCATGAAATCAAATGGTGGTACAGGGATAGGAACTGGCCTCCTTACCATGGTTGTGTGAAGTCCACATGCCCTGAGGATTAGACAGGGGTGAGCTCTACCCTTGCCTATAAAAAAGCGAATCTTTGGGGTGATTACTGTTGAAGAAAGACTTCCTTCTCCATTATTCTTCTTCGATCAACAATTCATAGATTCATTTCCAGCAGTTGTTTTTGTTCTCCACTTCTCTCGATCTTGCACTAATCTCTTCAACTCAAAGTAGTAATGGCAGCCCTTATCCATTAGGGAATAATAATATTTCCTAAATACTATGTAGTTTGAAGTATCTAGGGTGTATGATATTCTGGTTAACAGACCTATTTTGAAAACCACAAATGGGGCTGGGAAGGAAATTCCCTCTGAATGTGTAATTCTACATTATGCAGTGTAGTATATGTATGAGTAGATCCAGATTTCAACCAAGGAGGGTGGGGGTAATACAGCAGTCAATTATAAACTAATCTCATTGTCATTTTTTCACAAATTTATCAATCATATTTCTTGCATTAATATTTTCAGTGTGTGTGCAATTGTACTATACCTGACTATATCTCTTGTGAATTTGTAGTTCCTCAATAAAGATTTTTAGCACTGTAAAGAAGAGAAACTTTGTTCTCCTGAATCAACTCTTACAGGTAGCATATAAATCATATGTAAAAGGATATTTACTGTGGGAAAAACTTCACTCACTCGTGTTTGTGTTTAATAAAGCCGGTTTCCCTGTATCTTCTATATAATACCTTCTCCTTTTATTATTATTAATGGTAATCTACTGGTTAGGTAGGTTTCTGATGAGCATATGCAACACATCTCAGCAACCCACTCTACAGTAACCAATTCTTAATATCCACCTATTACCTGCACCCCTTCATTCTGTCCAACATGCCTATTCTTTCTCCCTATACATCGCTTACCCAACATTCTCCCCTCTATCAGTCTTCAACCATCCATTGCCACTCATTACACCCTGCATCCACTTTTTCTGCCTTCTTTAGTTTTCTCCCAAAAACCTTCTCTCCTTTCCTACCATGTCCAAAATGTGTTTGTTTGTTTTCCTGTTTGTCCATCTCAATTTTTCCATCCTTCTGCCAACTCACAAAAGCCTCCATCCTATTCCTGTCATCTAGCCTCGATGACCAAGTTTCCGAACCATAACAAACCACACTCCATGTCAACAGCTTAACTTCATCTTTTCTTCAGAGTCTTGCCTAAGGTCCCTGTCATCAATTCCCTCTTTGTGAAAGCTTTTTTACCTAATGTGATTCTTCTTATATCCTTGCCACATTGGCCAACTTTTTTTAAAACACTACCTAAATATTTAAAATGTTTTACCTGCTGAAGTTTATGCCCACCTAATTTAATGTATAACTTAGGCATTCTATGTCTTGAGAACCTTAATATCTTCATATTCTTCTCATTTATTTTCATTACATATCTATCACACTGGCTCTGTATTGCACTCAGCAATGACTGAAACCCTTTGGCTGATTGGCTTACTAAAGCTTGATCATCCAAAAAACTGACTGACCTGATCATTCCCGATCTACTTTCTCTCCTGCCTCTAGCCCCCACCCCACCACACATCCCTTACCATTTCCTCCTCATGTACGTTGAAAAGCATGGGTGATAACAGGCAACCCTGCCATATCCCTGGCCAACTATGTCCACCCTGTTTCTCCATCATCCACCCTCACCTGTGCAGTCCGACACATGTAAAGGTTTAGGATAAATCTCCTATCCCTCCAGTCTATTCTTATATTCTGCAACACATTCATTTGATGTTCCCAGTTTAATCTGTTGTAAGTCTTCTTGAAATCTATGAAGCAGACAAATACATCCTGGTTATATTCTACACACCTTTCTATCAGTAACTTCATTTCTGCTATTTCATCACATGTACCTCTACCATTCCTAAACTCAAACTGACTAAGTAAGCATTTGCCCTCTTCTCCGTCCTCTTATTAATGATCCTGAGTATTACTTTTGTTTCTTGCAAAATCAAACTTAATGGCCCAATAATCCTCGCATACTGCTGCATTTCTGTTTCTTGGAATGGGAATTAATACTTATCCAACCTAAGTCTTCTAGCTACGTACCACCCTCATTAATGTTGTAAACGACCCAATAAAATTTTTTTTTCAAATTTTCCTAAACCCTTCAATAATTCTGCATGGATGATATCTACTCCTACAGCTCTTTGTGTGTCTAAGCTCACTGGCATAATATCTTTACCTTGTAGTACATCTAAGGTATTATTTCTTGGTTCCACCCTCGTGCATTAAAATCTGCTCGGGATGTACTCAGCCAACCACTGTCTGTTTTACTGCCAGGTGATGGGAGTATTCTTTGTGGTGCTTCCTCGTGTCCTGATCCCAGTGATGTGTCTATGAATGATAGTGCCTCTCCAGATCCATCTTTCTGTGGCGTTACTAATAGAGGAATGGTGGGTACAAAAAAACCTAAGTCAGCATGACTGCAACGTAATGGCTCTTAATTAATTTCTTTTATGCAAATACAGTCCATTTGTAAAAAAGGTCGCCAACTGGAAGTTCTTGAAGACTTTGATACTGAAGTCTTTATGCTGATTGAGCATTGGCTCTCTTCAAGTAAAATTTCAGTGTTTGCTCTACAAAGCTATTCCCTTGTGTCCTTTTTCTGTCGCTCAGCATTAAGAGGTGGTGGTGTAGCATTTCCTGCAGTTCAGAGTTTGATGTAATTTGTGCTGGGTATAATGGGTATAACAAATGCATTGGACAGGTGTTTGAAGCTTCAGTGTGTAGTTTAAAACTTAAATGTGTCAAACATGCAATCTGTTGCATCTATAGATGAAAATTTTTTATATCATCTGGAAAAATGTATCATATTTATGATGTCTAAACATATTGATGGCATAATTATTATTGGAGATATTAATATTAACATTCTCCAAAACTCCAGGAAAAGCTTGATCTTGTCAACTGTCCAAGTATCTTTGGTCTTAGTATCATTAACACTGAGGCCACAGGGATTACTACCCATTCCTCCTCTTTAATTGATCTCTTTATCACAAATGTACATATTAATAACATTAAAATCTCCATAATGGACTGTCTGATCACTTTGGATTAAATGTTAAATTTACCTGTCCAAATACAGCTCTCATAGAACATATATAGGTTACTAAATGATTTTTTGACCAAATATCAATTAAAAGTTTTTGTCAATTACTTTCTGATGAAAAATGGTCGGCACTCTCATGTAATGATGATGTTGACATACTCTTTAACTAGTTTTTGAAAAGGTTTTTATCATACTTTGAAGGCTCTTTTCCAAAAAAA
This sequence comes from Calopteryx splendens, assembly GCA_002093875.1. Lineage (NCBI taxonomy): Eukaryota > Metazoa > Arthropoda > Insecta > Odonata > Calopterygidae > Calopteryx > Calopteryx splendens. The sequence continues at coordinate 1,763,095 of LYUA01000005.1, forward strand.
ATGTTTGAGTGAAGAATGTTACAAATAGGGGGAAAGTTTTTTTCTAGGGACTTGGTTACAATGAGCAAGCATCTGCATGATTTGCATTATCAATGCAAACATGTGGATGCCAGCCTCACCAAGAAATATAAGAACTTACTAAAATTATTAAAAAAAAGGTAGCTGCCTTAAAAAAACTACGCATGAACATCACATAGGTAGTGGTCTGAATCTGGTTAAGTCTGCATAGGACATTATCCATAGAAATACATGAAACTCTGACTCCCAACACCATTGCTTTTGACATTATCCAATATTCTAAAATCTTTACACAATACTCCGCAAGCCGCCCCTAGGGCGTGTGGCAGGAGGGAGGTGGGTGTTGTGTAGGTTGTCTCTTTCCTTCTAATTTTTAGGTTGTCTCGTTCCAGATAAGATNCGGGTGTTGTGCCACTAGCCATTCTGGCTTGTTTATCTTGTTAGGTTGTCTCGTTCCAGCTAATCTTTAGGTTGTCTCGTTCCAGATAAGATTTTTCAGCCATCACATGAAGCTGCTGCTGATAATTTTTTTCGCCTTTGCCGGGGACCTTTAGATTCACAGGCAAGCGTGTTACCCCTGGGCCACCTCACCCCCTGTTCAATAATATTCAAATCCATTTGATATTCCAAATAACTTTAATTATCAATTTTGCTCAACCTCTGTGCCTGCTAATGGACATGCTACTCCCCACTAATTTTCTATAAAAGAATCATGGATTATCTTCTGTCATATAGTATTATAAAAAAATCTCAGCATGGTTTCCGTAAAAATCTCTAAAAATTGACAGCCTATTTCCAATTAATTAATAGCATCCATGAGACTATGAATAGCAATAAGCTTCCTCTAGGTATATTTTATGATTTTAAAAAGGCCTCCGACAGTATCAACCATAGTCTTCTCCAGCTCAAGCTCTCTGGTCTGGGAATAAATGGGATGGCTAATGCTTGGATAGTTTCTTTCCTAGCCTACCTGCAACAAGTTGTTAAATATTCATCCTAGAATACTGTTGGCATAATGCATGCCAGATCTACCCCCCTTGAAGTGCTTAGAGGTGTCCCACAGGGGTCAATCCCAAGTCCTTTACTCTTTCAGTGTTATGTATGTTGTTTTATAGTTAATTATTATGAATATTGGATCATTTTATTTATTACTATTGTCATGAA